>PVJH01003085.1:0-150867 GCA_004026705.1 Nesogale talazaci | reverse complement strand
TTGGGCCTCAACTCAAGTACTCTTTTAACACATGAACACTTTGTTCTAACAATTCAGCATTCTGTGATGCTCACATTCCAGACATGGTCACTGAAGACAAAATAGGTGCATAAGCAAGTGTGGTAAAGAAAGCTGATGGTGCCCAGCTATCAAGAGATAGAGCTTCTGGAGTCTTAAAGGCTTATAGGTCAACAAGCAATCATTTGGCTCAGAAATGACAAAGCTCACAAGGACAAAGCTTACTAGTCAGTTTGATCATGAAGTGTCAAGGGATCAAGTACCAGGTATTTAAGACCCAGAATAAAACCATACCCAATGTGAATGAGGGGGTGGGGTGAGCATGGAGTAGAGACCCAATGCTCATCTGTAGACAATTGGACATCCTTCACAGAGGTGTCATTGGGAATAAATGAGCCAGTCAGGGTGTCATACCTCACTGATGAAACACACAACTGTCCTCTAGCTCTTTGGTGCTTCCTTCACCACCCCCCCCCATCATGACCTGAATTCTACCTTAAAAATTGGAATAGACCAGAGCATGCACACTGGTATGGATAAGAGCCTGCAGCACAGGGAATCCAGGATAAACCCCTCAGTGGCAACAAAGAGAGTAGAGGTACCAGGAGGATTGGGAGAGGGTGGGGGGAGGAAAGGGGGAATTCATCACAAGGAAAAATTAGAACCCTCTCCCAGGGGGATGAATATTGGAAGAGTGGGTAAGGGGTGATGGAGAACAATATAAGAATGGAAAAATATAATGCATAACTTATCAAGGGTTTGTGCGGGAGGGTGGGCAGGGGCAAAAAGTGGGGAACTGACATCAGAGGCTGAAATGGGAAGAGAATGCTTTGAAAATGACGATGGTGGCATATGTGCAAATGTGCTTAACACATTAGAGGAATGTATGGACTGTGATAAGAGATGTAAGATCCCCTAATAAAACTATTAATAAAAGTAAACGTCTAGAGAAGAATGAGGGCAACAAATGTACAAACATGCCTGATTCGATAGATGGATTGTGAAGAGTTTTATGAGCCTCCAATAAAATGGTTTTTATTAAAAGATTCAATAACAAATCATCATGATGAAGTGGGATTTATACCAGGGATGCAAAAATAACTCAACATCAGCAAAACAATAAAGGTAATTCATCACATATATAAAACTAATGAAAACAAACAGGATCATTTCAATGGACGCATAAAGGTATTTGACATATCTGTCAGTCTGGATGAACTAGGGAAACAAAATTTATAGACACTCATATGTATATATGAAAGAGCTTTATATATTCTAGAGCAATTATATATTGAGAAATACCCCAGGCAAGTCCAGATCAAGTCCATATGTCCAATATTAGCCAATATATCCAATTTCAAAATATAAAGTTCTCTTCAGAGTCATGAAACACATGCAATGATGCCTAATGCAAGATCACAGGTCAGTGAATGAGAAGTCTCGTGGATACACTGGCATTTTAAGCATTTCAGCCCTGGCATGGGTCTCTGTGTATTTTCTCCAGCTCTCAGAGCTCTGGCTCCATCAGGATAGCTTCACATGGTTCCTCATCAGAAATGTCTCACAGCGAAGGAGCTGAGAGAGCGTGTCTCTTGCCTCCAAGGAAGAATATCAGAGTTTCCACACAGAGACCTCATTTGTTATATAATGATTGACAGACTAGAGTCCACCCCTTCCTTCACTCTTAATCCTCAAATGGACAACAGATTATATAACCATACAACACAATCTAACACCTATCCTTGATTTAAAAAAATGAAATTTAAACTCTCAGCAAAATATCAATAGAAGGAAAATTATTCAGCACAATCAAGGGCATATATGCAAAACAAATAGTCAACATCACTTATAGCGGTGAAAAGATTGAATATATTCCCATTGAGAATGAGATGAAGATGCCCTTTAACATTGCTCCTTTTCAAATTTGTACAGTATATTCTAGCTAGTGAAGTAAAATATGATAGGAAAACTAAGTATTTCTAAACAGGAAAGGAATAAGTAAAACTCTCTGCAATCATAGATGGCATGAATCCTAAGCATAGAAAATGTCATGTTGTTGTGTGAGAACCACTGAGTCGGTTGTGACCCACAGTGACCCTATACATAACCAAAGGTAACACTTCTCAGCCTGGTGCCATTCTCACAATTGAGTCTCACAATTGTTTCCCTGCTTCAACCTATTGTCGTAGTCCTTGTGTCATTCTTCTTCTTGAGGGTTTTCCTCTATTTTACTGCTACTCTACTTTAAGATGTCCTTCTCCAGGGACTGCTCTCTCCTGACTACATGGCCAAAGCACATGACATGAGGTCTTTTAATCTTTGTCTTTAAAGAGCACTCTGGCCATACTTCTTCTGAGACAGATTTAGTTTATGGTCCTTTCAATATTCTTTGCCACTAACAGAATTCAAACACATCAATTCTTATTTGGTCTTTCTTATTCAATGTCAGGTTACTCGTTTCTATTAGTTTCTAGAACTACTAGAAAGATTTAATGATGTGGCAGGGTATAAGATCAACATAAAAATAGTTTTCTCTATATTAACAAGGAGTTCTTGGTAAAAAAGAAATCAATAAATCAGTACAACTTACAATTGCATCCCCCTGACCATCCCCACTCAAGAATAAAATATCTTGTAATAAACCTAGCTTGTAATATAAAAGTCTTTTACAATCAAAAGTATGACAGTACTTCAAGAAACCAAATTATATTTGCATAAAAGAAAAAATTCCTTGTTTATTGTCTGGGAAACTTAATATAATGAAAATGTCAACATGACCCAAAGCCATCTACAGATATAATATAACTTGGGTCCAAATACAAACAGCATTCTTTATTGAAATGAAAAAACTAATTTCTAACTTTCTTTGGAAAACAAAGAGGCCTCAGATACCTCAAAACTTGCTCTACAGTCACAGTAATAAAAAAAAATCTGGTTATTTATTCAAAGACAGAGGAACCAAGAAATAGATCTCAGAACCCAGACATAAACCCACTCTTTATGAGTCGCTGATTTTTGCATTATGTGTTGGGCTGCTAACCTCAAGGTTAACAGTTCAAAACTACCAAAAGCTTTATGGAAAAACTTGAGGCTCTCTACTCTTATAAAGATTTACTGTCTTGGAATCCGACTGGACAAGTGCTATTCTTTCTTCTAGAGACATGATAAGTCAGAATTGGTTCAACGACAATGAGTGAGTGGGGTCTGGGACACCCTCCACTGAGTTGGTAAGAAACTGTCTCATTAACAAATGGGGCTGGAAAACTGTATATCCATTTTCAGAAAAATGAAATAGCATATCTACTTAATACTATGAACCAAAATGAACTGAAAATGAATTTTAAAATGCTTCTAGATGATAATATAGTCCCACAGAGAAACACATTTAATAATGTATTGATAAGAGTATACAATATTAATAACTATGTCTTCCTAAATGTTAAATACTTTTGTTTAATGATTATCCAAAAGAGAAAAAGAAAGTTTACAGACAAGCAAACAATCATTGGTAATGACCTATTTGACAAGGGTCTAATCTCTACAATATACAGAAAACTTTAGTAACTTTAAAACAAAAAGGCAAATATCCCACTAAAAACATGGATAAAGAACATGAACAGAGTTCACCAAAAAGAAAAAAAAGAAGGCTCTGGCATTCCGCAGCCTTTCGGGTCCCACATAGAAAAGGATGGAAATGACCGAGGGCGCCCGGGCTCTTGAGCCCGGCGAGATGCGCGCCCTGAAACCTTGCCTGCTGCGCGGCAACCACAGCCTGGAACAGCCTGGAAGAGCATGGCGTGGTGGCCTCCTGCCTGGAGGATCTGATGGGCAAGGCTGTTGACATTCTAGCCATTGGTAAATCCCTGGCACCAGTCACCTTGGTCCTAGCAGAGGACGGCACCATAGTCGATGATGACGATTACTTCCTGTGTCTCCCTTCCAACACTAAGTTTGTGGCGTTGACCAGTAATGAGAAATGGAAATACAGCCATTCAGATGGAGGTACAGCTTGGATTTCCCAAGAGTCCTTTGATGTAGATGAAACAGACAGCGGGGACGGAGTACACTGGAAGAATGTGGCCAGGCAGCTGAAAGAAGAGCTTTCCCACATCATTCTCCTGTTGGAGGAGGAGCTCCAGGAGCTTCTCCATGTTTCATGTGCAGACCTGGTTCAGGAACTGGGCCATAGCTGTTTGGCCATCCAGCGGCTCCAGGACACCCTGCAGCAGGTGCTGGACCAGAAGGAGGAGGCCCTCACGTCCAAGCAGCTCCTGGAGCTTTCCTTGCAGGCTTTGGAGAAGGTAGGTGGCATCTTGGCACAACGGCCAGAGCTTCGTGCTGAGGTTGGTGAAGAGATCGACATGGTGGACATGGGCCTCGGCCATGAGCCCGCCACCAGAAGTCCCTTGCAGAACCAGCTCCTTTGTGTTCTGAAGGAGAAGTACACCCCGGAACTGAGTTTGTCAAGCCAGGATTTGGAGGCGGGCCAGGAGCAGGGAGTCTGAGCTGCAGGATTGGGCCACTGTGGCAACATGTGATGCCAGGGCCTGGTCAGCGGGGACCAGTGGTCTCCCCTCTGCAGGCCCACCAGAGCAACACCTTTTTAGCAGCAGCATCTCAGGTGCCCTACACCCTGAGGCGCTCCCTTTAGTCATTGGGCACCTGCCTCCGCCCAGGCTGGGGCGCAGGGCGACTAATGGTGACAAGAGGGGCAGCTGCCCTCTGACCCTATCCCTCTGGGGGCTTGTACAGTAACTCTCCCTCATGGGCAGCAGCTGCTGGCGGGCATCAGGGGGACTAGAGAGCTGTGGAAGGCCCCCTTCTCCCCCCCCCCCATTGGGAACTCCTTCTCCTTCTCTGTCCCCAAAGACCTTCCTGTTGTTGAGGAAAAAGGAAGGAACCAGCCTGGACCGTCCCTGTAGGTGGGAGACGTCAGAGTCGCTCCGAGCCATAAAGCTTGTGTCTTTTCCCTGAGCACCGCATGATGCAAAAAAGATGTGGGACAGTTCAAATCGAAACCAACCAGGCTGGACCCCCAATTAAATGATTTTTTAAAAGAACAAAAAGGAAAAAATGAAGACATTTGAATGGCCAACAGACATGAAAAGATGCTTACAATCATTAGCCATAAAAAAGGGACAAAGAGAATCTACTATGAGAAGGAATCTCATTTTTATTTCTATACAAATGGCAATGATTAACAGCCTCCGACCCCTCCAAAAAAATCAAGGCAGAAAACAAGTGGTAGTGAGAATACAGGGAGATTAGAATACTATGGTAAGACTGTTTAGTGATAGAAAAAATTATGCAAAACAATAGGGCACATACTCAAAAACCAGAAATAGAAATATGATCCAGCAACCCCACTCCTAGTAATACTTCACAGAGATGTGACACAAATAGGCATGGGCATACCAACATTCATCATAGCATTATTCACAATAGCAAAAAGATGAAAAGAAAGAGCTCATTGGTGAATGAATGGATGAGCAAACTGTGGTATATTCACACGACGGAATACTTTGCAATGATAAAAAATAATGAATCTGCAATTTGTAGCATAAATAAATCTGGAGGACATTTTGCTGAGTGAATTGTCAGTCATAAAAGGACAAACATATGATCCCACTGTCATGCAGTAATATATTTATATTACTGAAAACTCTTTTGTAGATCATAGACACTTGCTATTTTGGGTAACAGGAAAGACATTTACAAATAAAAGGGACCTCTCCCCCAGAAGAATTCACTTCAGAGGACAGCTCTAAAGCTACAGCTCGGGGAGAGGGACATGTCTGATCAGAGCACACAGGAGCAAATGAGGAGAAGGAAGAGAGAGTGGAGCACATTCTGGTCCACCATCTTGAGGACCATGGTCAGCCCCACTATGGGACACTACATCCCTCACTGACGTATAGCCTCACAGGGGGACAACACTGGAGACACAGTGTGGGAATTGCATCTTATCTGACCCCATCACATTGAGGTAAAACACTAAGTGTGTGCAACAGAACATCAAGGGGAACAGCAAAAAACTTCCAAAGGAATACCAAGAATAGACTTGGGAGTCAGGGCATGGAAACCTTTCAGATTCAACTAGAAAATGCTCTTAAAGGTCAACAAACAGACCTTGAACTATTTACAGGCTTTCATTGTCATTGTTTTTGTTGTTGCTGTTGTGTTCTTTTCTTTTGTTGCTTTGTTTTGCTTCATCTTGTGTCTTGTTGTTTGTACATATTATGGTCTCTGCAGGTTTATCCAGATAAGATAATTGGGATAAACAATCTGGATAGAACCAATAAAAAATAGGACCAATGGCTTTGGGGGACATGGGAGTGCAGAGGGCAGAAAAAAAAGAAGTAGGTGTTAACAAACCCAGGGACAAGGGAGCAACAAGTGATCAAAAATCAATGGCATGGAGGGTATAGGAGACTTGGTAGAATTTGATCATGGTTAGTGTAAATGAGAGGAATTACTGAAGCCTAAATGAGAGTTGAGCATGGCAGTGAGACAAGAGGAAAGTAAAAGTAAAGTGAAAGAACTAGGAGGCAAAAGGCATCTATAGAGGCCTTAATACAGGCACGACCACAGGTAAATATATTTATATGTGACAATGAGGTAATAGATTTATATGCATATATTTATAGGTTTAATATTAAGGAAGCATCTGGACATTGAACGTCTAATTAAGGATTTCCTCATAGTGAGAACACTTTGTTCTATTATACTGGCATTCCTTGATGCTCACTTTCCTGACATGATCACTAAAGACAAAGTTGGTGCATAAGCAAATGTGGTGAAGAACGCTGATGGTGCCCAATGCTCAAAAGATGTAGCATCTGGGGTCTTAAAGGTAAAGAGAAGCATCCATCTAGCTCAGAAGAAACAAGGCCCACAGGGAAGAAGCACGGCAACCTATCTGATCACAAAGTATCAGGCATCAAAGAACAAAAAAAATATCATATCATTGTGAATGGGGGTTGTGCAGAATGAAGACCCAAAATCCTTTTATAGGCACCTGGATATCCCCTTACAGAAGTGTTGCAGGGAGGCGACAACCACTCATGATTGCACTGGCTGGTGGGCTTCTTCCTTGTGGGTTTGTTGCTTCACTGTTGAACAGCCACTTGGTTAACTTCAAGCCTTTTACCCCAGACTCTATATATTTTAATAACCATGTCCATCTACTGTCTTCACCACATCGATTTATGCACCCATTTTGTCTTTAGCAAACATGTAGGGATGGGGTGCGGGGGCGGGTGAGCATCACAAATGCCATTTTTTTAGGACAATGTGTTCTTGTATTGAAGGAAGGTACATGAGCTGAGTCCCAATGTTCATCCACAGTCTCATAAATATATGTACACAGGCTGATATCTCTATTTTTATGGATTAATGCATTTCCATAATTACATACCTCTGTTAATATTTCCATCATTACCTTTGCTCCCTAGAACCTTCCTCTGTTTCCTTTTGCCTCCTCCTGCTCCAACATTAGGTTCCCTCTTCTTCCACCCCTTAGTGCTTCCTCTCAGCTAGATTGGTGTTACTCTAATACCCACAGGATCTCTACAATCTCCTAGATCGGTGGTTCTCAACCTTTGTAATGCCGTGACTCTTTAATACAGTTCCTCATGTTGTGGCGATCCCCAACCATAAATTTTTTGTTACTATTTCCTAACTGTAATTTCACTACTGTTATGAATCATAATGTAAATATCTGATATGCAGAATGTACTCTCATTGCTACAAATTGAACATGACTAGAGCATAGTGATCAATCACAAAACAGTATTTCATTAAATATTGTGAAATAGTTATTTCCAATCACAGATACATGAAATTTTGTTTTGAAGCATAGTGTAACATGGGTAACAGTCTTCATGCTGGGTCCTCATTTGTGAGCCTATTTGCAGGTGGGTGGAACTGCCTGGAGACGTATATAGAGGAGCAATTTCTCTAAGACCATGTGGAATACTTGTCTTCCCATGGTCTTACTAGACCCCTGAGAATGGGTCGATCAACTCCCAAAGGGGTCATGACTCACACCTTGAGAACCCCTGTCCTAGATGTTGGTTTTAATTCCGTGGTTGTTTCCTTGTTCTTGGCATTGCTTGCCTACAATGCCCTCCCCCCCCCCCACCTCCACATGCAAAACAAGCAAACAAATACAAAAGCATTGCTGTGAATGATGGGGCTTGGAGCAGGGACCCAAAGCCCATCTGTGGACAATGGAACCTACCCCCACAGAGGTTTCAGGGAGGGTGTGGCAGTCATGTGCTTATGTTAATTTTATGATTGAAATGTAGGGGTGGAGTCTATCTGGAGATAGCCATTGAGTAGCCAATGAGGCCTCTGTGTGGGCATGGCTTTCTCCTGAGACTTCTGGGAAATCTCGCGATATTTCCCTCATGAAGATGAGAAGCTATCTTCCCCAATTGTTGGGAGTTAGTCTCAGAGATGATGAATCATGGACAGGACAAGATGGCAGCATCTGATGAGCTAGAAGATCCGGAGGAGAGGCCACACGACTTTGCCCTGATGGAGCCAGACCTCTGAAACTGGAGCGGCATGCTGTTGATGGACCCTGAGCCCTGGAAGCGAGGAACCATGGGGAACCCCCTGCAGCGCCATAATTCTGCACTCACTGACCTGTGACTTTGTGAGTTGGAAGGAGACATTACAGACTGGTATCGAGCATAGGGGCTAATATCGGACTTATGACTTTGAACTAGATTGGGTTGGGATGCTTCCTCAGCGTTCCATTCCTTTTGTATATAAACCCTTTCCTTATATCCATATGCATGGCTATGAAATTTGTTCCTCTAGCCTATCCTGACTGACACAGAGGAGATGAGCCAATCAGCATGTCATTGAGCACCAATGGATCTTGCAATATACCTCTGAACCCTTGAGGCCTCCTTACCCACCACTCTTATGACCCCAGTGCTGCTTCCCACTCTGGACTGGATGGGAGCATGTCCATTAGCATAGGCAAGAGATAAAGTTCATGACACTGGAACCCAAGAACAGGAATGGCAATAGGGGATATAGTGAAATAAGGGGAAGGGAGGGGTAGTGGAAAAGAAGGAGGTACTGATTGCAATGAATGCCATATAATCACACACCCCTCCAGGGGAAAGAACAACAGAGACCAGAGGGAAAGAGAGACAGTGGTTGGTGTGAGATATGAAAACAATAACACTTTATAATCTATCAAGAGGACATGGGGTGAGGGGGTAGGGGGCAATAGAGGGAAAAAAGAGGAGCTGATCCCCAGGACTCAATAGAAAGTAAATGTCTAGAAAAGAATGATGACAATATATGTACTACTATGTCTGATACAATTCATGTATGGATTGTGACGAGAGTTGTAAAAGCCCCAATAAAATTATCTTAAAAGGATATAAATGTTATCATAGAACGACTTGAATGAAAATAACATGTGAAAACAATTCATTGTGTAAACTTTTACCTAAGAAATTGAGGGGGAAGGCTGCTGCTTTTGAGGTGATGAGAAAAACGTTTTACCTAGAAAATTAGATTATTATGGCTCATATCTATATGAAACAACAAAGTTTTAGCTGAGAAGAATAATGTTTTCATGACGTGTGCCTGCATTTAATTCATTGTGTAGGTATATTTTCATTGCCATCAAGTTTATGCTGATTTATAGCAATGCTGAGGGACAGGATAGAACTGTCTGTGGGTTTTCTAGTCTGTAACTGTTTAGAAGAGTGGAAAATCCTATCACGTTGATAGTTTTAAACTGCCGACTTTGTGACTGTAGTTCAGTGTGGAACCACCATGCAACCGTGGCTCCTGGTAGGTATATGCTGTATAAGTTAATTTTTTTCAGCACATTTTTAATGCAGTGTTTGTGGTAAAATTCAGTGTCTTGGTGTATATTCTGGTCATATTAAACTGAAGCATATACAGTAAATGGTCTTATTCTGCTAGATGCCAGAAAAAAATATCAATGGTCAAGCACCAAGTATCTTTTTCATATTTCAGCTTCCTGGTTTGTGCTCTAAATAGTTAACATTTAGTGCTGGTATCAGGGTTACTTTATTCTACAAATTGAAATTTATTTTAGGACTGAAGAAAGTTCATGCTGCATGGAAGGCATTATTAAAAACCAAGTCTCCAAGAATTGAAGGAAGACCAACGGAAATGACTCACCAACCTGATGCATTCTAGAAGCGCTTAGTAGTCTAAGACAAGGCATTTGGAAGAGAGCTAACTGGCCGGCAGGCTAAAGCGACCTCTCCTTAGGAAATCCAACAGAATGCAGAAAGTATTGAGCAATCTCATGAACATTATGTGTGAGTACAATTTTGCTAGAGATAACTCAAAACTGACTGCAGAAGTACATTGACAGAGCTTCCAGAAATTCATGCAGTTTTCAGAAAAGGGGGTGAAATGAGGGATACAAATTGTTGGCATTAGAAACATATTGGTTGAAAACAAAGAATAGAAGGAAGTTTACTTGTGTTGTATTGACTATGCAAAGGGCATTCGATTATGTGGATCTTAAGAAACTAAGTAGCCTTGAGAAAAATGGGAATTCCAGAACACTTGCTCTGCTCAATCAGTACCAAAAGAGGATGTATGGTAATTATCATAGAATACTCTTGAAACTGTGGTCTTAACCATCACCCCCCAAACAGTGACTTTGGCTATGGAACATAGTCTCATGGGTGAATTCCCATTTGCTTTCCCATAGTAAGCCATCCCAGTTGCCCTGGAGTCATGACCACACCTCACATGGCACAGTAGAACTGTTCTTTATGGGATTTCATTAGCTGATTTTTCAGAAATCAACCCCGCTTCCTTTCTACCAAGATAAATCTAATTAGACTTAGACATTTATCATTTTGCTTAATAGTTAAATGTGTTCATTGTCTTCACCAATCTGAGACTCCAGGTTAAGTCAGACCATAGTCAAACTGCAGAACATCAAATATATAATAGAATACAATACAATAACCAGAGGAAGCTATTTATTACATAGTGAACATTAATAAGAATTATGGCTTTGTTCTAGTAGGGAGCAAATCAGTTCAGATATATCCTACTTCTTCAAGTCAGTTCTAAATTGTAGAGTTGAAAAAATAGTGCTAAAGAAGGAAGGTGAAGTTAAAACAATTAAAAAATAAATGAAAGCTTAGGGAATTCAACAATAAAACTACATGCAAGAAAGACTAAAGTATGTTCTGGCTAAAGAGAAATGACAGCAGATGGATATTTATATCTTTAAGGGATGATAAAGAGCACCATAAAGAGAACTTTTATCATATATATGATTTTTGTAAGACATCATTGACTTTTTCAGGAAAATAGTAACAATCAATATATTATGAGGTTTATAGCCTATGTAGAAGAAATATAAGACTATAATAACACAACAAAGAGGCAGTAAATGGAATTATACTGTTGGAAAATTCCAAAATGGTTTTGGAAGTAGAGAGCAATATGATTTGAAGTTTGCTAAAGACACATATTGTAGCCTTCTGAGCAGTCAGGAAAACAATACAAAAATGCAAAACAAAACAAAAGTTAGAAAATAAGATAAAGAATACTAAAAAAATCTCTTGTAAATCGAGAGAATTTCTCGTGTAGTACAAAAAACAGCAAGGAAGACACTGGAATTTGCATGAGCCCTTAAGACAGAAAGGTTAATGCTATTACATATATAATCCTGTAATAATAAGGTAAAAAACTTACCTGAACAGAGACATCCGTGTTCACCATCATCTAGGCAAGTCCACCTAACAGCGACCTTCAAAGACAGGGCAAAACTCACCGTGTGGGTTTCAAGATTGCAGCTCTTCACAGGAATCGAAAGCCTCATCTTTCTCTGGTGAAGCAGGTGATTATTTCCAACTGCTGATCTTGCAGTTGGTCACCCTGTGTTTAGCCCACTGCACCACCAGCACTCCCTGGAAACATAAGTAGGCACATAATTTCAATTTCACTTGAATAAACTGTTCATGTTGGCTAATTCTTCCCTCTATTTGATTTGATCTGCTGTTGGGCCATTAAATGAATGTTTCATTTCATGCGTTATGCTTTATTACTGACATTTTGTTGTTGTTCAGGTTGCAGTTATCATCTTGTTGCAAAAGGAGTCCCGGTGGCACTATTGAGTAAATTACACTATCAATAGAATTACCTGATGCCCTAGTGGGGATGAATTATATGTTGTTTATCATAAAATGACAATGATGCCTCTAAAGTTAAACAGTGACAGAAATTTCCCTGCTGTCAGGTCAATTCTGATTCATAGTGACAGTATTGGACAGGGTCGAACTGTCCCTGTGAGTTTCTAGGATTGTAAAAAAACTTGTCTTTCTCCCTCAGAGCTGGTCAGTAATGAATAACCACTGTGCCACCAGGGGACCCAGAGACATATTTAAGCCACAGACATGATGTAAAAGACACTTAATCATAGCCCTAATCTAAAAAACAATTTGTTCTTATGATATGGCCCTACTCAATACTTGTCCGCATGAAGAGATCACTGAAAATATAGGTGCTATAGTAAAATGTTTGTGTGGGGGTGGGGTGGGGGTGGGGCAGATGGTGTCCAGATATCAGAAAGAACAGTCAGATGTCTTAAAGACTTCTCTTGAAACAAGTCGCCAGTCAGGTGAGACATCAGCGAGGTCTACATGGAAGAGGCAAACTAGCCTGTGTGATCCAAAATTGTAAATAATAAAATTCAAAGGAGGTAAGAATATCAGAACTTACATTAGAAACACCCAATTCACAGAATATTATGGATATCAATGGAAACCCAAAATCTGCAGGGTCCCCACATGGATTAAACCTCTAACCATAGTCAAAGAATGTGAATAGTAGTGTTATCAGACAGAGAGCATTATAAAGTATATTGTGACAGATGTAGTTAGGTTATGATAGATGTAGTTATCATTTGATCTCCATTTTGACCTATTTTAAAACTGTATCCATTTTTAATATTTTCTGGTTTTTTCCAATTGATATCTTTTTCTCTTTTGTTTTTGCATTGTTGTTGCTTTTTGTTCACTTACTTGCTTCCAGACAGTGATTGGATTAATAATTACTTTGGGGTATATGAGGAGAGGCAAGAGGGAAACAGGTAAGTAACAACAAGTATGAAAAACAAGAAAATTTTCTGACATTGATTGTGGTGATGATTGTACAACTTTTCTTAATATAATTAAACTATTACATTATACCATATGGCAAAAATATTATTAAAAGATGAGAGGTTCAAATTCTCTGACTAGCTGCTCAGCTGAAGAGCATTGAGTCTATCTGCTCTAGTGAAACTCTATATAAGGTTACTTTAAATTGGAATCAGCTCTCTTGGTGAATTTGGACATCTGCTGAATTTTTGTCTAATGTATGTATGTTTGCAAATTTTTTGTTTTTACCTTTAATAATAGGTCTTTTCTGTCTTTATTCCATTTAAAAATCCCATTCTGAAAATTCTAATACTTGGGTGAGACACCTCTTAAACTATTTATATAGAGAGTTTTCTCTTGACCACAGTCATGTCTCCTTGCTTTTTTTTTTTAGGGTATAATAATCTTTGCTTTGATGATGAACTTTGAGTCTTTGCAGAAATTGGAATGAATAATGTGTATCCCCTCAAGTGAATTTGTACTTCTTTTATATGTCTTTGAGAGAGTTAGAATAATTTAACCCATAATTAAGATAGGCCTACAATTGGCTGAAGTTTTGAATAGACTCAGTTCATTATTGGATTGCAATGTTTAATACTATGATACAGAATTTCATTTTAGTAGTGTTTAGCATTTGGGTATTTTTGAGATTCAAGACGTTTCTGTGTGTGTTATAACCCAACTGCCAGCTTCAAACCCCTTACTGTCTAAATCTTTGTCATTTTTTCTCTGGATTGATGGAAACTTTCTTTGTGTTCCATTCCAACCACTGCTTTTCAAAATCTAGAAAGGTCTAGCCTGCTGCCTTATCTTTAGCCTTTGAAGCCCAAATACAGTGCAGTGGGGAAAGTCTTGATTTATCTGGGAAATATGTATTGAAGATCTCTTGTTTATACCTAGCCTTCATAAAATGATCCTGTGCACCTAGTGAAGGTCAAGGGAAACTAGTCAGTGTTTTAGTGCTGGTTTAGTATATAACTGAGACTTCTTAGAATTCTAATTTATGAAGTCATCCAACAGACAATTAAAATTGTTTTGTTAATTTTTTCTAATTTTTCTTTAACCTAGGAGTGATTCCACTACTTCCATTGCTGTCAAGGGATGAAAATGACCGCAGATTGTTTTTCTCCTGAGAATGGGTTGTAATAGTCTAAAAGTTAGCTCACTTACATTTCTTTACATCCTTGGGTCTTTTATACATTTGATAAAGAAAACAACAAAAACAATATGTTTTTCTACCTTATGCAGTTTGTGTTTATTAGGATGGAAACACTCGTCTCTTGTGACTTTCCACATCCATATAAGAAGTAGATGCTCGTAGTCCTTTTAAAATCCAATTTGAAGATATATTTCACTTTATGCTGACCTTATTTTAAAAATCCCACAATAGGGTTTGCTAACAATAATTTGCTAGCTACAGAGTACTTTGTTTAATATTGCTCTAAAATTCATCTACTAGCTAATGTATTTCAATGACTGACAAATTAGTATATAATGATTCTACTTTCACTAATGGTTCATTTACTGGAACACAGAAATTCGGTCAGGCCAATCCAGCACTTACTTAAAATTACTGTCTCTGTATGTCATAAGTCTTGAGTCTTTGACCTTCTATAACTTTTTCACAGATGCCTTTCCATTAGCCTTGGATTAAATGTCATCATCTTATTAGCTTAGCCATTTTCCTTATCATTTTTTCCTTCATGCTTAAACTTTCTACACACACACAAACACACACACGCTAAGCGCCCACACGTATGGAGCCTTGGTGGTGCAGTGGTTACATGTTGGCCTGTTAACTGTAAGGTCAGCAGTCTGAAACCACCAGCAACTCTTGGCATAAAGATAAGGCTTTTTATACCCATGGAGAATTACAGTCTCTGAAACCCACACGTGAAATTCTATCTTGTCATATAGGTTCACTATGAATCAGAATCAACTCGGTGACGTTATGTATATATATATGTAATATATGTTGTATATATTATATATATATATACACACACCACTTATCTATCAGCTGTCTTACTGTGGTGGTGGTATGTGTTGCTGTAATGTTGCAAGAGTGTCACTTGTATTTCAAATACAGCAGCAGCATCCAAAGTGAACAAGTTCTAGCAAGCCTTCCAGACTAAGAACTGACAACTAAGAAGGACTAAACTGTCCACTTTAGAGGAATTAGCTATTGAAAACAGTATGGATGGCACGGAAACACTGTCAGATACTGAAAGCCAAATGAACAGAAGCAGCATACTGTCAGAGATAGTGCCAGAAGATGAGGAGCCCCTTGGGTGGGAAAATGCTCAAATTATGACTGAAAAAGAGCTGCTTTCTCAAGGAAGAGTGTACCCTATTGAAATGGATGGAGTAAAGTCTGTCGGAGAAAAAAATTTTGGGACCTTCTTTGGCTGATAGGACACAAGTTAAAATGAGAAGAAACGGTTGAAAACAACAATTAATAATTAAAACTTGGAGTGTATGAAGCATGAATCTCGTCTTCACTCTGAAATTGAATGAATGTGCATTGATAATGATTGATGACAGGAAATCAAGAATGTGACTTTGTGCACTAGAAGTGATGCCTGACCTGTGCCATGGTATTTTCACGTGACTCATATGCATGCAGAAGTTGTACATCATATAAGGAAGACCAAAGAGGACTTGATGCATTTCAGTTGTGGTGCTGGCCAAGAATATTTAAAGTGCCATGGACTGCTAAAAGGAAAAACAAATTTCTTCTGGAAGAAGTACAGCAGAGCACTTCTAGGAGGCAACAATGAAGACTTGCCTATTTTGGACAAGTTGTCAGAAGAGATCAGTCTCTGGAGAAGGACATTGTGCTTGGTAAATGAAGGGACAGAAAAGGAGAGGAAGGTTCTATGGAAGATGTATGAAAACAGTGTCTGTCCCAATGGGTTCAAGCATTGGGAACTGATCTGAGAATGATGCAGGACCAGACAGTATTTCACTCTGTTGTGTACAGGCTCTCGAGGGGCTAAACTGACTCAGTGACACCTAACAACAGTTACCAGGGATATGAGCATGAGAAATAAAGAGGACCAGTAGTTAGTAAATATAGACTTGGTGATAGAAATGAGGCTGGACATTGCACCATAGAATTTTGCAAGACTAGAACATCAATTATTCATATACTAGTTCAGGCTGAAGCTGCAGAACTAATTTTGCATATTCACAATAGACAAAATGCAACCTTGATGTTACCCCACTTCAGTTTAGCCCCTCGAGACCCTGTACACAACAGAGCGAAATACTGTCTGGTCCTGCATCATTCTCAGATCTGTTCCCAATGCTTGAATCAAGAACAGCTTTTCTGCATTGAACTCTAAAGGATAGAAAACCGGGGTGAGGTGGGGGAAAATATCAAGAATACCAGACATGAAGAAAGGAAAGGGTCATTAAAAAAAGGAAAAAAGAAAAGATCAGAATGGACACCAGAAGGGCCTCTGAAAGTTGCTCTTATCATAGCGAAGGGAGATGGAGGGAGGAGATGATGAAATGGGAAGGTTAAGCATAAAAGTCTCAAAGGGCAGCTCTAATACAAAGTAAAACGTAATAATGAAATGGACACACCTCTAGAGTTGAAAACCAAAAAAGAAGACCATAGCATATTTTACACAGAAAGAAATCAAGAAATTCAAGCCTTGAATTGAAATAATGAAAGACTCTGTGATGAACATATTGAGTGATAGAGGAAACATTAAATGAAGATGAAAAGCATAAACACAGTCATTTTCCTATAAATAACTAGTCAACGTGCAGCCATTTCAAGAGGTAGAATTTAGTGGAGAACTAATAATACTGAAGAAAGAAGTTAAAGTTGCACTGAAAGCATTAGTCAAAAACAAGGCTTCAGGAATTGATGGCTTATCAACTGAAATGTTTCATCAAGCTTATGGAGCACTAGAAATACTCACCGTTCCATACCAAGAAATTTGGAAGATGGCTACTGACAGGAAGAGATTGACAGGTCAATCAACAGGAAGAGATTCTGATTTTTACTCATTTTAAAGAAGGGTGACCCAATGGAATGTACAAATTACAGAACAATATCACATGCAAGTAAAATTTTGTTGAGGATCACCCAATAGTGGTTGCAGCAGGACATTGACAGGGACCTTCTAGAGGTTCAGGTGAGATTCAGAACAAGGAATATCATTGCTGACATCACATGGAGATTGACTGAAAGCAGAGCATAATAGAAAGTGGTTTCTTTGTGTTTTATTGTCTACGCAAAGGCATTCAACTGTGTGAATTATACCAAGCCATGGGAAAGCTTGAGAAGATTGGGAATTTGAGAACAACTCATAAGAAACAGTTGCATGAATAACCCAAGGGCATACTGCAGGGTGTAAAATAAGCAAAGGTGTGAGTCAGGGTTGTGTCCTCCCACCATACTTCTTAAGTTTATATGCTGAGCACATGATTAGAGAAGCTGATTCCATGAAGACGCAATATCATGATGAGCCAACGGTTTCTTAAAATTCTCAAAAGGCATATAACACCATCTTGCTTGCTAAAAATGAGGACTTGAGGGACTTGTTGCTGAAGCTCAAGGATTGTCAAAAGAGAAAACAAATCTGATTTGGAAGTAATATAGCCAGAATGTTCACTAGTGAAAAATGGTGAGCCTTTGTCTAATATCTTTTGGATTTGGTGTCAGCAGAGACCAGTCACTAGAGGAAGGCATCATGCTTGGTTAGGTAGAGGGGCAGTAAAAAAGAGGAAGTCCTCTTTTTGACAACAAGCATTGCACAGTGCCTTCAATGATGTGCTCAAAACGAAGGACAATCTTGAAGATGGTGCGGGACAGAATGGTGTTTTGTTCTGTTTTGCATGGTGCTGCTATGAGTTAAACCAGTTTCAAACTGTTGAACTTACAGTTAACGGCTCAATAAATAACCACTACATTCTCAGAGCTCCACATATATACATTTGGTAACTATTTCCTTTTTTTTATGTGATTTACGAAAAATATAGGCCAGTGTTAGTATCTATTAAATATATATTTTGCTTTCTTTTAGAACTCATATTTTCAAATGTTTTTCTCTCAGCTATACCCCACCCTAGTCACCACTTATCACCACTCAGTGATAAGACTTTGAAAGTACCATTGTCTATATTTTTTGGGGGGGCATCACTGTCCTCTGGTGGTCGTGGGAACTACCCAGCCTTGTTCCTGGAGAGCTGCTGCTGGACTTGAACTGCCAAGCCTGTGGGCCACAGTCCCACACTCAACCACTATGTCAGTGGGGCTCAGCAACATTGTCTACATTTTATAACTTTGAATGTGAATACTTATTGTACTAGATTGTTCTAGATGCACAATTTTGAGAGAAGAGCCTGAGAGTAGTGGGTCGGAAACATCTACCATGATTTATGATGTTCGACAACATTGCTGACCCTATCCCACTTCATTAATGGTGCTGCCTCAGATTCATTCTTCACCCACATCTGTTAATGCAACCCTTTATATCCATCTCTAAGTAATGGTAAGAAAACAATGTGGGAAATATGCCCAATCTGACCCCACTGTAGTGGGGCAAAACACTAAGGACATGAAACAGAGAATTAAGGGGGAAAATCAATGAAATCTCTGAGGAATGCCAAAAGCAGACTTTGGGGTCAACAAGTGGCACCCCATCAGCATGACTGGAAAACACTCATAAAGATCAACAAACAGAACAGCCACTATTTATAGGTGTTTCTTTATTTGGTTGGTTTTTCTTGTTGTTTGGTTTGCTTCTTGTTTTGCATTGTTTTATCCTGGTGCTTGTTATTGTTTTTGCATGTCTATCTAGATAAGATAGGCATATAAATAATCTGGAAGAGAAAACAACAGAACCAACGGTCCTGGGGAGGGGGGTAGGGGCATGGGAGAGGAGAGGCAGGGGAAAAGGCAGGTGGCTTCCAACAAACCCAGGGGCAGGGGAACAACTTGATCTAAATTGGATGGAGAGGAGGGCGTAGGATGCCTGGTGGAGCTTGATCAAGTATAATATAGCCAATAGGAGTTACTGAAACCCACATGAAGGTTGAACATGATAGTGGGACAAGAGGAAAGTAAAAAGAAATAAAGGAAAGAACTAGGAGGCAAAGGACATTTTTAGGGGTCTAAATAGAGGCATGTGCACATGTAAATATATATATGTATATATAATGATAGGGATATAGATCTATGTACATGTATTTATATATTAAGTATTAAGGTAGCAGGTGGACATTGAGCCTCCACTCAAGTACCTCCTCTAGGCAAGAACTCATTGTTCTAATAACCCAACTTTCTGGGATGCTCACCTTCCCTGACACAATCACAGAAGAAAAGATGAGTGCATAAGGAAATGTGGCGAAGAAGGCTATGGTGCCAGGTTATCAACAGATACAGTGTCTGGGGTTTTAAAGCCTTGAAGGTAAACAAGCAGGCATGTAGCTCAGAAGCAACAAAGCCCACATGGAAGAAGCACACCAGCCTGTATGGTCATGGGGTATCAATGGAATCAGGTATCAGGCATCACAGACCCAGAACAAAAAATTACATTTATGTCAATGAGGGGGAGGATGGAATGGAGACCCATAGCCCATCTGTAAACAATTGGACATCCCCTCACAAAAGGGTCACAAGGAAGAGACAAGATAGCCAGGGTGAAGTACAGCACTGAAGAAACTTACAAATTCCCCCTAGTTTTCAATGCTTTCCCCCCAACCCCAATATCATGACCCCAATTCTACCTTACAAATCTGGCTAGACCAGCGGGTGTACACTGGTACAGATAAAAGCTTGCACTAAGGGAATCCAGGACAGATGATCCTCTCAGGACTAATAATGAAAGTGGCGATAACAGAAAGGTAAGGGGAAGGTGGGGGGGGGTGGTGGAAAGGGGGAACAGATTACAATGACCTACGTATAACCCCCTCCTGGGGGGGCAGTGGGCAATGGAAAAGTGAGTGAAGGGTGACAGAGGTTGGTATAAGACATGAAAAAAAATATGAACTATCAAGGGTTCATGAGGTAGGGAGGAGGAGGGGGGAAAGGAGCTGATACCAAAATCTCAAGTAGAAAAAAAATGTTTTGAAAAAGATGATGGCAAAATGTGTACAGATGTGCTTGACACAATGGATGGCTATAAGGATTGTGATAAGAGCCCCAAATAAAATTATTTATTTAAAAAAGGAGAACCAGGTGAAAAAGTATACCTTTTCATAAAATGACATATTTGGGAGTGGGGGGGGGGTCTAAGAGGAAAAGATGAGTGCTAATTATTGTTTTCTACTTTAAAATCAACTATAAGAGTCCATATTTTTTCATGGAAATAAGGAACGAATTTACTTATAACATGCAACGTGGAATCTTAAGAAAAACAGGACACATTGGTACTATATTAGAGCCTAAATTCTGAGTACTACGTGTGGGTAAGACTACAGTTTCTAGTGATAGTCCCACATCAACTTTTCAGTCCCCACATAGGTTCAGCTCACATAGAATTCTTTCTGGTTAATAACTGGACCTGTAAGTAGCTTTTTAATCGAGCAGAGTACACTCAAATATGGATTACTCCCACCCCTTAGTCAGTCCAGACCTGGAGGATAACCTACCCCTGGATTTGTCTGAGTGCCCTGGATTGAATTTATTGATCTGGGATCCAAATTGCCATGAATTATATCCTGACTGTCTTGATTGGAAGGCTCTGTAAAAATCTTTACCAGCTTTCCATGTAGAAGAGTAAAGTATTGGTCTTTCTCCCACTTTTATTGTCCTGCCTGAAACTGTGACATGCTGGTCTGTAGCCAAGCATGCTGGTGTGAGTTTCACTTATAGTACTCCATGCCCTAATTCAGTGGCCTGATGCCTGCAAATTCTTGCATGCCATTATGATGTCATACAGATGGTCTCCTTCATCTAGAGACTATATCCCTGCCTTTATCCTGGTTAAGACTTAAAAATGTCTTAAGCGTCTCTATAAATTGGATTTGAGTTTAGGGACTCTTTTCTTCTCTGCAGTAGTAACACTAAATTTATATGGCCGAAGGCCTGTGCCATTACAAATACACACATAGACAAAACAAAGAGTTTAAAAGAAATACTTCCCATGGCTTTCTTTCCAGAGTAACCAAGAGAATGAACTACAGTCTGCAATTTCTCATGTTGATAAGCCTTATTTAATGGTGATTACATCTGCAGTGCTTAGAATTATCAAGGAAAATGAATTAGCACATAGATTTTGAAGCTGAGTAAAGACAGAAAGTCGGAATGTTTCTGGAAGAAAGAGAGGTAATTTATTTCTATATCAACTCCTTGCTCTTAATTCTTAATTATAGACCTGTCTATTTTTGTTCACTCTTCTTAAATATTTGCTTATCCTAAATCTTGGATCACTTGATCAATTCATCTCAAAATGGCTAGTGTTACAGAAGGAATAATATTAAGTTTTTCTATAGGAAGTTGTAAGTGAAGGATACACTAATTCATTCCAGTATCTTCTGTATTTTTGAAGTCCTACTGATGCACATAAGAAGAGGATGGAATGCTCTCTTAGTATTAGTTTCTAGGCAATGATTCAATTTAATGCATATGTATTGATTGCCTTCAAGCTGCCAAGGAACTTCAAAAAAACTGAGCATATAAATATAGTCTAAACTAGGGCCTTCATGACATGAGAAACTCTGTTAAACCTAATATCAACCAATTTCAGCTCAGAATCCTTCCATTAATTTCTATCACAGTCTCATTTCCAACTCACTTTGGATTCATGCATCAGTTCAAGCTTAATTGTTTTAGAGCCAGCATACAGGTTAAGGTTATATTTCAAGTACCCACAAGGAATTAAATCATACTCACCTTTTTCTAGCTATCAATTGAAACTTGAGAACTGATGTGTCTATGCCTTCTTATTCCCTTCTTTTACTCTCATCCCTCTAACCTTTCGCTTCTCTATCCTATCAAAGGACTCTTCTTCTAGTACTTGACCTTTCCCACCACATATCCCTAGATGTATAAAAGATTATTTTCCTACATAGAATAATGATCATTTGAAGATAGTCTACCTTTACCTTTGAGTACAGACAAATCCATTACATAATACATAATGTAGCTAGATAAATTAAATATAGAAGTAGACAAAATTACAGGGAAATTTCAATATCAAAAATTAACTTGAGAAGTAGAAACATGCATAGAGTTAGAATACTTGAATTGGAAAAAATTGAAGGTTGTTTAATACCAATCTCTAAATGGACATCGATTCCAACTAATATCTTATTTTTCATCAGATGTTCAATAGCTTTTAACGTGTGTGTGTGTGTGTGTAGCAGTAGCTTATTGTATTTTTAAAATCATTTTACTGGGGACTCTTACAACTCTTACCACGATCCATACATAAGTCCATTGTGTGTCAAGCACATTTGTACCTCAATTGCCCTCATCATTCTCAAAACGTATGCTTTCTAATTAATCCCTTTGCATCAGCTCTTCATTTTTCCTCTTCCTCTCCACTCCCCCTTTCAACATGAGCCTTTGATAATTTATAAATTATTACTCTGTCATATATTACACTGTCTGATGTTTCCCTTCACTCGCTTCCCTATTGTCTATACCCCAGGGAAAAGGTGATAAGTATTATTCTTAAAATCAATTCCCCCTTTCTACCCGATCTTCTCTCCATCCTCCCGGTATCACCACTCTCACCACTGATCCTGAAGGGATCATCTGTTCTGAATTCCCTATGTTTCTGGCTCCTATATGTACCAGTGCACATCCTCTGGTCCAGCCAGATTTGTAAGGTAGAATTGGGATCATGATAGAGGGCAGGAGGAAGCATTGAAGAACTAGAGGAAACTTATATGCTTCATCATTGCTACATTGAACTCTAACTGCTCCATCTCCTCCCTGCGACTCCTCAGTAAGGGGAAGTCCATTACCTACAGATGCATTTTTGGATTCCCAAACTGTATGCCCCCTCATTTACAATAATGTAATTTTTAGTTCTTTGATGTCTGATACCTGATTCCTTCAACACCTCGTGATCATACAGGCTGGTGTGTTTCTTCCATTTGGGCTTTATTGCTTCTGAGCTAGACATCCACTTGTTTACCTTCAACCCTTTAAGACCTCAGATGCTGTATCTTTTGATAGGCAGGCATCATCAGTTTTCTTCACCACATTTGCGTGTGAACATTTGTCTTCAGCCATTGTGTGGGGAAGGTGAACATCATGGAATGCCAATCCAATAGAGCAAAGTGTTCTTGCATTGAGGAAGTACTTGAGTGGAGGCCCAATGTCCATCTGCTGCCTTAATACTGAACCTATCAAGAGCTTGTAATTTTGTAGAGATTGCTCAAAAGCAGATACATTCGTTTTCAAAAAAAAAAAACATCCATATAAGCAAGTAAGATGAGGAACCTCAGAGGTACAGCTAAATTTAGATAAACATTTCCCCAAAATGCCCTTTCTTGTTTGAGCCTGATGAATGTGAGAAATCTGCACAGCAGTCAAGCAGAGCTTTGTCACTTAGCAACTGGATACCACTGTTTGGAGTTCCATGGAGTAGTTTGACATCGAGATGATGTTTTGGACTGCCTTATATCTAGTTGATATTTAGAAAACTTAAGATACCCTAGTAAGAATGATGAGAGTAGCAGTAGATGAGAAGGTGGCTGTGATCATAGAACTTTACCCTCCTCTTTTCACTTCTTTTATAAGAAGAAAGTTTGAGCACAAGACAGACAAATCCATCTTTGCAGCATCAGAAGATGTCACAATCTCCTTTCCTTAACTCATCCCTGCAATGCCATCAGTCTACACATAGAGCAGAATAATAAGCTCCTTAAAAAAATGGGTTGCCTTCTCACAAAGAAGTCCTGCTCTTAAGAAAAAGAATCAGAAAAACTTCAAATGCTTCCAAGCCCCTCCACAAGTTAATAGGAGTGCCCGTGGCTGGAAAATGTGTTTCTCTGATCCTTTTGCTCTGTGCTTAGGTCACAAGGCCTACTGATTTACTAGCACACCATTCTGAAATAGGGTGAGGTTGTGAAACCTGTAGGTATCCAAAGACTCTTGGATGGTAAGTGAAACAAAAAAATACAATTAACTACTGGTTGGTTTACTTGACGGAAAGTGGCTGATTTATTGCTCTATATTCTCATCTAATTAATTGTAGCAAAAGTTCATTATTTAACACACATTCATGAAGTGCCCTGTAATATCAGGGGATAAAATTAGGTTAAGGATCTTGCATATGGATATTAGGAAGTTATTCTCATTTTTATGTGTCACTGCTCTCAAGAAAATCCCTAATGATTCAGGTAAATTTATATGAAGTTTATAACATAAACATACTCTAGAATATATAGTATGGGATTTGCAATGTTCATTTGTGAACCTAAATGTATTTTAAAATATGTATATGTAAGCAGTACAAATTTAATTAAGATTCAGCTTACCTTAGTAATGTCTCAGGACTGAAGAAATAATGTTTTTTTTTCTTACTCTAAATAGAAAATTCTCATGTTGAGTCAATTTTCTGAGTATAATGTCAGCCACATTGACATTTCTTTTTGTTTATTTGTTTGTTTTGTTTGTTTGTTTGTTTTTGACATTTCTTAAAATGTGCTCCATGTTAAAGCATGTTCTAGGTATTACGATTTCTGGCTATTACGCAAGGTCAAAATAAAGTAAAAGAAAAGAAAGCTACCTATACATTTCTCTAAGAAAGAGTAGTTTAGGGGCAAAGCTGGCTGGGTGGAGGTAAAAAATGAGTGTGGTAATGTGCTGTAGATTCTCATCAGTCGTTACCCAGGACTGTAGAGATAGTGACCCTCGTTCTAAGGAAGGTTTCCTGATGTGTGGCTTCCACCCAAAATGTCATTTTGAGCCACTGACTTCTCTGAGCCATCTTCACATAATCCATGTGTATGCACACACACAGAGCTACGAAGAACATAAGCTAATTCTCTGGAAAATTTAGTCTACTAGAGCCAAGATTAAATTAAGAAGTGCATTTAGGAAAAAGGAATTTCTTCCCAAATTATCCACATTCCATTTTCAAACAGCTCCCATTGGGAGCAACAAAAAGAAATAAATATAGCTCATTAAAAAAAAAAAAACTATCAAGTCTTGGTCCCGCTTATTTTAAAAAGTTCGTTCCCAACCAACCTCTTTCATCTCACATTTTACTATAAGAAGCAAGATGAAACCAGGCCATACCTTCAGAAGTTGGCTGGAATGTCTCCTCAGTTAGATACACCAGTTCCCTATTGACAGATTCTCCTTTCCACAGCATGGGAGGGCAAAATTCAGCTGAACTTTCTGTGACTATCTTATAGGAATGCTTCCATCCCCCACCCCCAGTTTCTAATAATATTTCCTTTTAAGACTTTGACACTAGCATTGTTCGCACCCATATTTCCTCCAACAGTCTGTTTATAGCCACTTAAATATTATGTAAGACAATATTTGTGTTCTGTAACATGTTTCTCTCTCTCTTCTAAATCCTCACCAGCTGCACTGCTGATTCCCATATTTCTACCGAGAGCTTCACGGGAACCTAGGCTGGTTCAACCATGCTCTTCAAAATGCTTTAAGTCCCTACCCACTACCCACTTCCCAAATCTACTTACATTTTTAGATATTTCATATAGCATCACCTCTGTTGCAAATGTCAAAATCTAGTTCGTTTCCTATTGCTGTGGAAACATAGGACTACAAATTTATCTTCTAAAATCTGCTGTTCAGAGGTTAAAAAAAATTTTATAGCATTAAAACTAAGATAAATTTGCTTCCCTTAGGAAGCTCTGTAGAGAATATGTTCCCTTCGGTTTGTTTTGTTTTATTTTGTTGGGTTTTTTTCCTGTGTCTGCAGACCTCCTATGTTTCTTGATTCTTGGTCCCATTCACCCAATACTCTAACTTCTTGATTTTTTTTCTAGCCTCTTGATTTTGTCTCTCTGTTGTCTTTCTTATTTTCTCTTATATGGACTTTTGAGTTCCATTGGGTCCCCCTATGCAATCCAGAATAATTACCCAATTTCAAAATCCTTAATTTTAAAGTCACTTTTGCTCTCTAAGATAACACGTTATACATGCTCCAGGCATTAAGATATGGACATGTTTATGGGACTTCTTTGGGGGTCTTTCAAATAATTAATGTTGTCTACATTGTCTGAATAATTTTGTCAGTCCTTTATTTTTGACTCTTATTTACTTGTCTTTTTATTTATCCTATTGACATTTAATAGCCATCTTTATCGATCAGGACTTTTTTTTTTTAATCAAGCATCAGTCTTCACAGACATGATTACTGGCTTTGAATTCTCAGAGCCGAGCAGAGCACAGGATTATGAGACAATATTGTCAGTACAATAACGTAGGTAAAAATGTAATGCCAGATCACGAAGAAGCAGTACCTGCATGCTAGGTCACTTACTGATGAGTGAACAGCACCATGACATTTGTCAGTTATGCTTCTGAATAGCAACGGGGAGAGATAGCCTAGCCTGAGAAGTCTTACTTATTCATCACAATTGTGGGCTGTAAAGGAAGCTTTCAAGCTGAGTGTTTCTTTAGCAGGAAGCAGTTTGAACTCTTGCCCCAGCAAGGCCTATGCCTTAGGTTTTCCTGATTCCCAACCATGGTCAACACATTTCTAGACACATTGTAAATATATGTCATAGATTTCAATCTAATTAAAATTGGATGTCAGCGGCAAAGAAAGTGTACTTAAAGATGAAAATGTGATGGTGTGGGGAGGGGATGTCGGGAAGTGTACAACAAGGGTCTTTCTTGTTTGCCCCCCCTTTATCCTTCATTAGGAGCCCTGACAGCTTTATGCTCCTGAGTGGGACTGTGAACTATCAGGAAGGTCAGCAGTGCAAAGCCACCACCCAGCTCCATGGGAGAAAGACTGGGCTTCTACTCTTCTAAACTGTTCAGGCTTGGAAACTCACAGGGACCCTCTACCCTCTTCTGTAGGGTCACTCTGAGCAGGCAGGGCCTTGAGGACAATAAGTTTGGCTGGGTTTCTCCTTCATCAGCAGGTGGGGATCACACAGTGAATGTTCTCATCAGTGTGGAAATGGAAAAAGAAGATCAGAAAAGAAGATTGCACTGGTCAGAACAGGAGAAGTGAAGAGGAGAGGTTTTCATTTACTCTTTGGTAGAACTACAGAACCATGGTAACTGTCGTGCCTTTTCTAAAAGCCAACGAGGCTGCCATTAAAGTCGGAGCTGCTCGTCAGCCACTTTCTACCGGCTAACAATTTACATGGGCAAGCACAGACTGAAAACCTGCAGTCACGAAACAATGATAACCCTGGAGAACAAACTGAGATGAGAACAAACTGGAGAACAAACAGATTAGAAAGAAGCCAGGAATGTCTAGTCTCCATGAATCGTAACATGAATTATAATGTTGTTGGGAACAGTAGAACTTTGGACACAAAGTACTTTCCCTGCTCAGAAGGAGGCACAGATCCTGATCCCACCTCCTGTGGTAGTTGAACTGCGCTGATGTGGAGTCCTCTCCTCTACAGACTGCTTTCTTACCAGAGGGCCTGGCTCAAATTGATCTGTTCCCTAACCACACACCAAAGGGTTTTCAGAGAAAATAGAAAGAGCCAACACGGGCAGTGTTTATCTGCCTCAAGGGTGAAAGCCAGCAAATGAATTTCAATGTGTTAGCAGATGTCTTGGTGTGACAGCGACCGATGTCTCTTGCCTATCAGTGAAAGCGGTCCATGAAGGTTCTAAATCCAGAGTCTATACTTTTCACATCTATTCCTCACTGCTGGGGAAGTATTGTCCTCCTCTATGAACTTATTTATGTCCATTATTAACGTCATAGTCAAGCTTCCACCTGTTGACCAGCTACCGTAAGCCAGACAATCTAAAGAGCACTCTGCTTATACTCATTCAATCTAATGGTTTGTTTGAAAATTTTCAGACCCCAAATAAACTTGGAGTACTTTTGATAGGGAGTACTTTGAAGAGTCAATCGGCTATAGTTTTATGATGGAAATACAATATGGTTAAGAAAATGATATCGGTTGTTTTGCTGTAACAGCTAGAAATCCTCCATAGCTGTGATGCTGAGCTAAATCCCTCTATCTTATCTCACAGAGTATCCTGTGATAGTGTCCAGGCATGAATTCTTGCTGGTACAGCTAAGTCAATGACCCAATTCCTATCTGAATATTATAAATCTTGCAGGCTTACGCCCTCCCCTCACCAAGGTCCAGGATCTTAGTGCATACTCTGCCTGTCTCCTCGAGATATTGGGTCCTTAAGTAATGGAAACCCTGTAACACAAGATCTTTGTTAAAACAAAACTTTGTGTTGCTAGCTTATACCTGTCATTCTAAGATTTGTCTCTGTCTGAAATAACTGTCACACACAACCTGAGCACACGCCAGCATGCGCACGTGCGCACGCACACACACACACGCACACACACACACACACTATGAGAAGAATGGGGAGTCCAGCATTTGCAGGAAGGATCTCTTCATCCCAGTTTTCTCCTTTCCCATGCATGTGAAAATAAAACTTAGACTGAGTGGAATCCACCTGGTTTCTTTAATCTGACCGAGGAGATCAGGAAATGTGGGCCCTCTTCGTGCCTACCTTATAAAACCCATTGTCTCTTCAATTCAACCATAAATTTAAGAAGCAACTAGCTTCATACTAATAACCCTCCAATGTTATTGATCCCTTTTATGATTTCAACATTATGACGTGTGCCATCCAGACATAAGGATGATGGTGGTGCCCCTCATATTCATATATCCTGCCACAGACAAGTTGAAGTTTACTCTATAAAGGCAGCTATTTCTTCTTTCTACGACGTCCTAAAACCAGGACTGGGACTACAGAGTGCTTTGCTCACCTATGATGCAAAATTTAAAGGGCTGCAAAAAACTAGGTACCCCATTGCCCAACCCAAACCCATTGTTACTGAGTTAAAGCATTCCTATATTATATAGGGTACCAGGACGATGCATCTTTATGGTAACAGAGCAACTGATGGGTTTAAACCACTGACCTTGTGGTTAGCAGTCCAATGCTTATCTTACAGTACTACCAGAGCAGCTTATATTCTGGAACTCAGTCTCAAACAAAAAACTAAACACATGGGCATCAATTCCACCTTATTGTGACCCTAGAAAACAGAGTAGAGTGGTCCTTGTGGCTTTCTGAGGCTATACATTTTTATGAGTGCAGAAAGTGTAATCCTTTTCCCTCAGAGAAATTATCCTCTTCCCTCCCTTAGAGTGGCTAGTAGTTTTGACCCCTTGACTTTGAGCTTAGCTGTTTAATGCAGCCCCCTACACCATCAAGGTTCTCACTGTAACTGCAGACAAATTCTGTGTGAACAAAACTGCGGTGGTTATGCCTGGGGTTGTGATCCATAAGGTCAACAGTTCAAAACCTCCCTCAGCTCCATGGATGAAAGATGACTTTCTATGCTAGTAGAAGTCCTAGAAACCCCCCGGGGATTGCTATGAGTCAGATTTTACTCAATAGTAGTGAATGAGAGTACTGCGTAAGCAAATCAAATTAGCAAACAATAACCCATGAACCAACTACCTTTGTGTAAATAAAATGTAATTGGAAAAGACTGCTCAAAATCGGAGGGAGACAGATAGGAAGCTTCAGAAGGAGAGGACTAGAAAGCTTGATGAACAAACTCACCAATGACGCCGGGCTCATTCTTGATTTTTGAAAACAAGAGCCACTGTTCAAATCAACCATGTGTAATGGACAGGCTAACGTCAACAGACCATTTATGATAGGCACGTTTGTTGTGTCGACATGGCCAATGCACACATGTGAGAATAACTGAAGGGTGGAGATATAATTGGCTCAGCGAGCCTCGCCTTTCTCTCTCTTGCTCTTGGGTCTTCTGATCAGTGTGCAGTCAGCTGCCTTGCTTATTCTGTGCTTCCATTTGTAAATTACATTAGATGTACCAAAGTGGTACATCTAATCTGTGAACGTGTCACTGTAATTTGAGATTCCTTCAAGCCCTACTTCTCCTTGCTACTGGAATATATATCTCTTGAGGTAAGGGTTGTTAGATTCTGTCATCTGGCTGACATCTGCCTTGCTGTTTGCCGCCTATTGCCAGATAGACTGAATTGCTCTGCAGAGGACTACCTAATGGTCCTCAAGACTTGAAGCACTGCCAGTAAATTAGTTTTCTTACTGAAGTGAGTTGCACTGAGCCATTCATACTGCCTTATATATTAATTAACTTTATATCTTATGTTGTATATCTATCTATATAAGTATATATATTAAATTACTAGTGTTCTGGTTTTGTTTCTTCATAGAACCCTGTCTAACACACCATGCTTTTAAGCTTTCCTACACCATGAGATTAATGGTTTGGACTTCATCGTCCACAAAAGTCTCATACTCCCCAAAACTATGAAAAGCTTTTGTTGAACTTTTGTTCACAAGACAGAAATGGGCAAAGGGAAAAGAGGTGATGATGACAGGAATCCAAATACAAAAGAGAGGTAAAGGCACTTTCCCCACACAGCTCTCCAGCACAAAGGGAGGTGAAGATGAGATGCATTTCCTTGTCAAGGGACGAGATCCTAGACAGTGAAAATGCAGAGTGGGGAAAGATATGACAGACAAGTGGGGTGGTTGGCACAATATATGTAACTATATATTGAACTATGTATGATGAAGAGCAATGCATGAGCGCCCAATAAAATGATTAAATGAAAAAAAATGTTCACACTCTCCCCACAATGGTTGGATAGACTCTTGAATTTTGGGTCTGGAGACAAGAAAACCTGGGGTGCTCAAAGGAGAGGATGCACATACCTGGAATGAGGAGGTAGACTAAAAAAAATCAGCCAGTGGAGGGATGTCAGCCATGCGAAAAAAGCCCAGCTCTACATTTCACAGGACCTTTACACTAACTAAAGGCCCTCTGTAGTTCTGTTCCTAAGTATCCCTTTCTATAAACTTATTTTTTTCCTGTGCAAACATTTTCTTTGACTCAGTTCTGTATGGAGTCCCTTGCCTGAAATTTTTCTTGCCAGTGGGACAAGAACTGAAGAGGGGAGAGGTTCAAAACCTTGATTTGCCACCTGGAACAAATTCATATATGCCATTTGTCCTGCGCTCCTCATCCACTGCAATCACATTCTCCTGGAGTTCCTTTCACTGCTTAACTTAAACTTTGCAGTGATTAAATTATAACACCATTCAAATTTTAAAACCCTGGGTCTGTATTTAATTCCACATGGTGGGTCCTGATTTACTAGAATTACCTCAGGGTTCCCATGGCCTTTTTAAAATGTATAGTCTGATGGTATAGGCTAGAGCCCTTATACTGGAACGTGAGGTTGTAAATGCTTTCGTACCCAGTTAATAAATCTTTCTGAATAATGATGACTTTAAATTGGAGACTCTTGTCTAACAGTCTAATATTCTTTCAGTCCCCTATTTTCTCTATGGAGTTTCTTGTCTTAACATTTATTTTTTCAACAGTTCTATTGGTATATAATTCACATACCACACAATTCAATAGGTCGGTCACATCAAGAGAAGTGGTACAATCATGGCCACAATCAGGTCCAGCTCAGGTTCTTCTTTCCTGGACTCATTTTTATTAGCTCCCAGTTTCCCCCAATCTCCCTTGTCATAGTCTCCTCAGGGTAGAAGCAAAGTAAACGAACACATATTGGAAGTATTTATCTGAGTTAAAAAATAAAACATAGGGGAGAACCCACCCAAATAGAGATGAGCTTCCTTTTAAAAAAAAATGTCCTAAGTATGGCTTACAGCAGTTCATCGAAGGCTAGGAGTCAGGGATAACTCTTCTCAAAACTCAGTTGGTTTTTAACCACTAAGAATCAGAGGAAAACATGGCTTAGCACCTTTGATTAGTTGCAGCTATCACCCAAATGATATGTTGTTCTGTTATAGTTCAGATGACTTTTCTGCAAATCAATAGTCATTCATGACTTTTAATTCTGTATTAAAAAATGTATAACCTACTGTGGGAGAAATAAATTGTGGTTTCCATCCCTAAAGTATTATAACTCATTTTCTAGACTAAATAGTCTATTTTAACATCAAAAGTTCAATGAATTGGTTCTGACATCAGTAAGAACCTTTGTGTTTTCATTCTTGAGTACATTCTGTGTACGTGCATTGATTACCTTGGTCTAGAAAGGGAGAAAGAGGTTGTGTCTCCACACAAGCTCAAATCAATATGTTTCTACTCAGCAGGTCTCAGCCTTGTCTCCACCCTCCCTTTTCTTTCTCTTTTTTTTTGATAGTCTTATTGGCATATATTTTATATATCATACAATTTAGTTGTTGAATCATATTCTGAAGGATTGTGTAATCATTGCCACAATCAATTTCAGGACATTTTATTTTCGTACTCATGTTGATTCACTCCCAATTTACTCCTCACCTCCCCAGTTACTAATCCAGTTATTGTCTCCATAAACTCACCTAACCTGGATTTAATATATAGAAAATAATGTGGATATAAACAGAAAACAAAGAAACAAAAAATCCAACAATGACTAGACAAAACAGAAAATCCTCAAATAAAAAGAAAGCATAAAATATTAAAAACTGAACCGACTTAAAAATGGGTCAAAGGGGAGATCAGATGATAAGGTGTTACATTTCAACTACATCTGTCATAATTTATTTTACTATGCCTTCTGTCCCTTGACTATGATAGCAAAACTATGTTAAGGGGGCTTGATTTGAGGCTTAGTCCATGTAGGGACCTTGTAAATGAATTTTGGGCTTGCACCATCATGTATAACCTTCTGTAAACTGGGTCTTCACAATGTAAGCGCTGATATAATTTCTTCCTTTGAATTTGGATTTTATGATTTATTATCATTGGATCACATAGTGTGGCAGTCATGTGCTTATGTTAATTTTATCATTGAAATGTAGGGGTGGAGTCTGGCCTGTTAATCAGGAGAAAGCCATTGAGTAATGAGGCCTCTGTGTGGGCATGGGTTTCACCTAAGACTCCTGGGAAATCTTGCAGTGTTTCCCTCGTGAAGATGAGAAGCTATCTTCCCCAGTTATTGGGAGTTAGTTTCAGAGACGATTAATCACGGAAAAGACAAGATGCAGCCTCCAAGAAGTTGGAGTAGCCGGTGGAGAGACCACTCGGCTTTGCCCTGATGAAGACAGACCTCTGAAGCTGGAGTGACATGCTGTTGATGGATCTGAGCCCTGGAAGCGAGGAGCCATGGGGAGACCCCTGGCAGCGCCAGAATTCTACACCCACTGACCTGTGACTTCCTGAGTCAGAAGCAGACATTATAGACTGATTGCAGGCATATGGGTTAATATCGAACTTATGATTTTGCACTGGATTGGATTGGGATGCCTTCTTAGAGTCACATTTCTTCCCTTATACCTATATGCGTGTCTCTGAAATTTGTTCCTCTGGTCTATCCGGACTAACACACATAGGCTTGTGTGTCTTTTCCAATGTAGACTTATTTGATATCTCTTTTACATGTCTGTTTGTTTTAAGATAAGTCTAATAAAACCCTAGGTGTATACTTTCTGATAACTTAGCACCATCTACATTCTTCACTACATTTTTGCTACATTATCAAAGATTTCTTCATGAGGGAAAGTATCAAGTAGGGTCATGTTATAAGAACTATATTCTTATACTGGGGCTAGAATTAAGTACAAGCTCTCAATCTATTAATATATTTATGATTTATAGTATCTCTGGTTCACTTTAGAGATATCACCATCATTGTATAAGAACACTGTCACTCAACATCTCTGGCATATGGTAATTCTGTTGTGAGAATCATTAATTTAGCCAAAAGGATAGAATTTAAAACACTGCTGAGAAAATTAAATGATGCATATTAACAAGTCCACTAGCAGTATGTAAAAGCCCCAATCTCTCTTCATGCTCTCCTGTATTTGTTGTTCTCTATTTGGTTTTGAACCGGCTATAAGGTGATACCTCTTTGTTGTTTTGATTTATAGTTCCGGGGTGACTAGTGATCATGAGCATTTCCTCATGTAATTTTTAGTCATTTGAGTGTCATCACTTGAAAATTGTCTGTGGTCTAATCCATCTTGTAATAGGACTGACTTTTTTCCTGATTGATGTGTTGCAGAATTATATAAATTTTAGTAATTAGTCCCTTGTCTTTGGTGTCATTACTAAAGTTTTTTTTCTCCAACTTGGTGTACTCTTGAATTATTCGCTTGATATTCATAGCACTTTCTTTTTAATAGGGCCCAGTCATCTATTTTGTCTTTCACTGTAAGCGCTTCCTTTATTACATTCGGTCGTCAGTATATGCTCTGCAATAGGGCCCTTACGTCCCAGTTTTATCACTGATGGTCCTTATAACACTGGAGTTATGTGTAGACACTGGGGTTATTGGGTAAAATGTAAACAGGTTCACATTTAGATCTCTAATCCATCTTGAGGCCTAGTGCAAGGTATAGGTCCTGTTTCATTTTTTGTGCGGTTGGTATTTCAGTTTTTCCAGTACCATTTGTTGAAGACCTCCATATTTCTTTACCCTATTCTAACACAAACCATTCCTCCTACAACACTCTAATTCTCTCCTGGCTTTGATGACTTTTTACAGTGGCCACTCAGAACTCACTTACAATACAATGTGAACTTATTAAGGGAATTTATATTGGAAATTTATTAAGGATTTGACATGTTACCAAAAGCCAATATCAGAAAATACTAAGGATACAGTCATTGGTCCACGGCAGCATCTTTTTTCAGTTAGCAACCCATTCTACCTCTCTGGTCTTCAATCACATGGTCCCTTGTCCTCTGCCTCCATGGGTGGGGTTGCCAGCCCCATGTTCTGCTTCCCAGTTCCATGGTGTCCGCACTGTTCCTCTGCTTTCTTTCATAATCTCCTTCCTTTGGACTCAAATTTCCATGTGAGATGGTTTCTCCTTCCTCCACCATTCCAGACAGGGATTCGAACCTGCTCTACTGCTGACTCTTCTTCTGAGTAAATGGTCCAAGGACTTTTCTTGATTCCTGTTTCTGAGATGGCTCTCCTATACACATGCAAATGGAAACTAAAACTGACCAATCCCCTTTCTTAGTGTTTACCATACCCTGTATGCATTGTCACACCCAATCATTTGAGAGTTGAGAGACATGACTAGACAAGACATAGTAAGATGTTTCACTTTTCTGCATTTCCTCATCATGTTCTCCTTATAGAACAAGAAAGGTAGTCAATTACATTAGATTTGAACTTCGTGCAATTATTATTCCCCACAGATTTTCCTCCAAGTGAAGAAATTTTTCATTAGGTATATCATGTTGCCTGCTATGTCCATGGAAACAACATGCAAATTTGAAGCTGATTGAAAGGAATCTTGTTTTAAACTGAGTGAAAAATAAGAAAACCACAACTTCATTAAAATCAAAACCATTCATCATTAAGACTGACTCAAGATGGCATGTACTGGGTATGAACATTCCACCACTAGTCTGTCAGCTGGTTGAACTCTGGTGGCTTAGGTGTTGCTGTGATGCTTTAAGCTTTATCACTGGTTGTGGTAATTACATACCTTCATGTCAACTTGATACATAAGTGTAGGGGTTGAGTCTAGCCTGTCAATGATGCCTCTTTGTAGGCAGAGCCTGCTCATGAGGATTCTGAGAACTTTCCCCACTCTCTCTGCCTTCGTTTTTGTTGTTGACAAACCACTTGAAGACTTGCTGAGATCTGTGAGTGCCCCCACCCTCTGCTTCATCTTCCTATTGAAGAGCCACCCTCAAAGAGCTGGGGGAGCCATGTGGAGACCCATGCAGTTCTGAGATGCTTCCATTGCCATTGGATCCACAAGACGTTGCATACCTGGCCTGTGATCTTTTTGCAATTTGCATCACTGTATGTTACTGAGTGAGTCTGAAAAAGGATTTATGGACTAGAATTGCCTAAGGGGCTAATGTTGGATTAATGGACTTGATATGAACTTGGCCATAATGTTTTCTTAATATTCAATTACTCTTTGATATAAAGATCTGTCTTGTACATATGTGGGTATCTCTGGATGTGATTCTCTAGTCAACCCGGACGAACATGCTGATATTTCAAAGGTCATCAGGGTCACTCAAAGTGAACAGGTTTCTAAAGAGTTTCCAGACTAAGATCAAACCATGAAGAAAGAATTGACTGTCCATTGCTGAGAAATTTGTCACTGAAAACTGTCTATAGCATGTCCAACCATTGTCATATACCAAAGGCTTAAAGAAGAGAAGGAGAAAATTATTAGAGATTGTGCCAGAAAACGAGCCCCTCAGGTCAGAAGGGACTCAAAATATGACTGAGGAGGAGCTGCCTTCTCAACTTATCAGAGCCCCCAAGGACAGGGATGGGCTAAAGCCTGTTAGAGTAAGGCCTTTGGGAACTTCATTTGCTCATGAAGAAGGACTCAAAAGAAGAAGACACAGCTGCAAATATCTACTGATAATTAGAACTTGGAATGTATGAAGCATGAGTCTAGGAACAATTAGAAGTCATCAAAATGCAATGAAATGCAAAAAGATTGATATCCTGTTAATGAGCTAAAAAGATCTGGCCATTTTGAATCAGAAAATCACATGGTTTTACTCTGCCTGAAATAACACAATCAAAAAGAATGTGTGTCTGTCTTGTAAAAAAGGGCATTACAAAATCAGTCATGAAGTACAATGCTGTCTGTGATGGAATTATATCTCTATGCAGTCAAAGAAATCTGATCAATACACCTATTATTCAAATTATGTCAATGTTTCAATCAGAAATTATCACATATGTTATCAAGATGCATTGATTGGAATGCAAAAGTTGGAAACAAAGAAGAAGGCACAATAGTTGGAAGACATGTTCTAAAAAAAAAAACATATTCTCCAGAAACAAAGCCAGAAACTGCATCACAGAATTTTGCAAGCTCAATAACTTGTTCAAAACAAATACTCTTTTCAGTAACATGTACATCAACTACACACATTGACTTTCCCAGATAAAATACACAGAAATCAAATTGTCTACATCTATGGGAAGAAATCTTGGAGAATCTCAATATCAGGAGGGAAAACAAGGCCAGGAGTTGACTGTGGATTAGACTGCCAGCTGTTCAGATGTAAGTTCACGTTGAAGCTGAAAAAAATGAAAACAAGTCCACCAAAGCCAAAATATGACCTTGAGTGCATCCAAACGGAGTATCGCTATAGGTAGAGCACTTAACAGCAACAGCAACGACTGCATCGTGAGTCTCCCCATGACATCACCACCCCTGCTCTCCACGATGTGCTCCAAACTAACCCCTTTTGGATGAGGGCAGAATCTGGCATAATTTCTTCTTATAACTGCCCTCTCATCTTCTGCCAGCTCCTTTGTTCTATCATCTCTTTGTACAACTGTGCCAAGAATGTTGACCTCAGAGGAGCTGGAATAACAAAGTATTCCATATATTGTCCTGGGAATTTTGAACCGTCTTGACATCATAAGACACAGATCTCTGGCTCATTCTTTTTCTTGTTCCTGGGCACACATTTCCTTTAAGTTTTGCCATCAGGATATGTTGGCAAATCCTTTCCTATCTAATCTATTTCCAAGCAGGAGTTTCTTTTACTGTCATTTACTACAAAAAGATGGTTTCTGTTTTCACTTTTTTAAGTATCACATACATTTTATTTATTCATTCTTTTACTAATTGGGGCTAAAACATATAACAAATATTCCATAGTTCAGTCACATCCAACAGAATTATATATTTGCAAAAAAAAACAAACAAAAAAAAAGAATTATATATTTGCAGCCACAATCAATTTCCAACATTATTTTCCTCTATGGACCCCTTGAGGTCATCACCCCCTAACCCTGTCAACACCTCTGTGTCCCCCTCTCCCTGCAAGTCTAAAGAGAGTATTGTTGCTGTCATTAGGTTCTGACACATTGCAACCCGATGTATAGCAGAACAAAGCTTTGCTTCACACGATGCCATCTTCACAATGGTTCTTATGTCAAGAGCATCTTTTGTCCATTTATCACACTGTTACCTATTTATCCAGTTATGAGGATTGTAATTCATACTGAAGGATGCAATCCTTGATCTTCATTAGCTCCTGCTTTAAGTCCTTAGTAAAAGATTAGAGTCACTCAAGTTTTTATACAACATAAAAATCTATAATTACATTATCTGAAAATAGTAACATTTCCATTAGGATTTCTCTTCGGTCTTGATCTCTATGCATGTGCTGTCTTTCAAAATTGCATTGCTTGTGAATTAGCAAGCTTTTATACCCTCTGGCCCAGGGATAACCCATCCTGTGGCTGCCACCAGTAGCATTTTTAATGGCAGTTTAGAAGTCTACAGGGTAACTAGATAGCCCTATATTGCTCTAAGCAATGGCTATCAACCTATAGGTTGCAAATCTTTTTTGGGGGGGGGGGGTCAAATGACCCCTTCACAGGGGCTGCCTGATTCATCACAGTAACAAAATTGCAGTTACGAAGAAGCAATGAAAATAATTTTATGGTTGGGGGATCACCACAGTGTGAGTAACTGTATGAAAGGGTCATGGCATAGGAAGGTTGAGAACTCCTGCTCTAGTGTAACTTTAGTGTGCAATCTGATTGGAAGCTCCTGTTCCTTTTTTTATGTCTACAGAGTGTGCAATATTAATTTCTTGATGCTTGGATTCCATGCAAAATTTTGAGATTTAGTGAAATGTAAGTAAAAATATTTTGGGGTCACATCTTCCCTGTTCTTTTTTTCACTTTTTACCCCCTGAAATACAAAGCTGAGATGGAAGCTGGGACTGTCATTGCACAACCACATGGCTACAGGCAATGAGAAATCACTCGCAAAGTAGCATGAAAGAAGAGAAAAATATTGGATTTTTGAGCTAATGCACTGGTTGCGGGCCACTTATTTTCAGATTTTATGTGATGGGAAATTTTATTTTTATATACATGTAGAAATTATACCACTGAAGCCTTCCCAATTGTAACACAGCACTAACTATGACCCCAGTGATGATTTGACATAGGTCATCATGAAGTGTGTACACTGATTATCCTCTTAAAATTCAGTCAGCAGACATTGAACTGAAACTAACTTGTGCAAATTATTCACCTTGTATGAACCCAAATCAGTTAGGGCAAGATCTTTTGCTCCCTACCACCCCAAATGCATGCTTGTTAGACTCAATGAAGACAAATCTTGGTGAGAGTGGACAGTTGGTTGGAAGCCTGTGATAAATTTATGTATTTATTTATTGAACAAGTGTTGATTGTCTACTATGGGCAAGGCAGTATCTAGGTATTGGGGTACTAGATAGCTTATTGAGGAAATTTGTTACTTGTATTATGGATGGGTTGAAATTCGACTGGGAGTGTAAGAGGCAGTGTAATGCCAGGATGCATACACTCGGGGAGAATAAACCCCAAGGCAAAAGTAATACTAAATGCAACATTTCTAAAGAAATAGAAAAGATGATTATGGGGTTTTTTTTTGGGGGGGGGGCCATCATTGCCCTCTGTTGATGGGATTGGGAGGCATTGCTCCTGGAGAGCTGCTGCTGGATTTGAACCTCCAACCCAGTAGGCCGCAGTCCTGCGCACAACCACTACATCACCATGGCTCAGCCGGATTATGGGTTTTAAGACAGAAAGATCAAAGGATGATGATGAATATGATCAGACCCCTAATTTTTGTTTTTGCATTAAAATATGAAATCAACATATATGTGTGGAATATACATATATTAGTCCAGGCAGACTAGAGAAGAAAATTCATCGACACCCATATATATATATATATATATATATATGAAAGAACTCTATCTAAAGGAGAACTTTAATATTTAGAAAACATCCCAACCCAGTTCACATCAAGTCCATAAGAGCAATATTAGCCCATATGTCCAATATCAGTTTATAAATTCCTCTTCAGACTCATGAAACACATGCAATGACACCAAATGCAGGAAGATCACAAGTAAGTGGGTAGAAAGTCTTGTGGATCCAATGGTGGTTGAGGCATCTCAGTGTTGGCAGGGGTCTCCGCATGGCTCCTTCAGCTCCAGGGCTCAAGCATAGCTCCATGTGTCTTATTAGCAATCATGTCTCACATGGTGTGAGCCTGTGCTCCACCTCCAGTGAGTTATTTATCTCTTTAGTGGCTCCAAATGAGGTCATCAATCTGTGACCTGATTGACAGGCTAAACTCCACCTCTTCACTCATTATGTCTCAAATTGGCAACAGATTATGTAACTACTATAACATGTCACATACAAAGGGGCTATAAGGATTCATAAAGAAGTCTATTATTTTTGAATTATATAATTTCATGAACTTATTGAAGCACTCTCATATAGGAAGTTATCTCCTAAAACAGTTTTATAGCTTTGTAAATTTCCACAATGCAATCTGCCCATATAGTGACACCCTGATGAAGAAAGATAATATTATCACGTGATAGTCCCTTCCTTCTTTCTTCTCGTTACAATACCTCAGGGGTAACCATTTGCTTACTTATAATAACATTTATTAAGCTTATCATTTTTATCTGCCATGTACTAAAACCACTCAGTATGCACTGTTTCTTCATTGGCTTCAATGCAAAATTCTATGTTTGTGTGATTCATTTGTGTTGTTGGACAAATTATCAATCATTATCCTTGATGTGTAGTTTTCTGTTGTGTAATTATCTCACAATTACTTTATCCAATGCTTTTATAGACCTTTGGGTAGTTTACGTTCAGGATATTGTAAACAGTAATATAAATAAATAGTCACACAAAAAACCCTATAAACAGCTATAAACATTCATGTTGATATTTTTGGTGCCTTTTTGTTGGCATATCTGTTGTGTATAGACCTAGAATTAGACTTACTGGATTATAGGGTAGGTCTGAGTTTCAATTAGTTGCTGTAGAAGATGCAAACACTATTTTACAAATTTGTATTTCAACATTAGTATAGAGAGATTCCAATTGCTTCCCATTCTCACCAACACTGACTCATGTCCACCATTTTCAATTTACTCATGTAGAAGGGTTTTATTGTGTGTGTTCCTTTTTACATACTGCAATATTTTACTTACATGTAGTTGAAATATAATAAAAGGTACAACTCTTCAATGTACATACCCATGCAACCATCAATATGAGAACGAGATTGCACCTTTCCAGCATACCACCTTCCAGTCAGCCATCACATTTTCTTAAGACATTAGTTTCTAATACAATGGGTTAGTTTTTACTATTCTTACTTCTTATAAATGAGAACACTAATTGGCTTTGGGTCTAGCTCAACATTTTGAGAGGCATCCTGTGAATGGTATATCTGTAACTTGCTTTACAAAACAATGTGTGGTATTATTTTGTATTGTGTTGTAAAAGAGGAGAGTCCTCAATGAGACACCATACATTGGTATGCTAGCTGCAACTATGTACTCAAATATAGTGATGATTAAAAGGTGGGCACAGGACCAGGTCCCTGAGTGTCTAAGCTGAGGGAAACTAACACCAACAATTCTATAGTATTTCATTTTTTAATGCAAAAAGTCAATCGCACCTAGTCTAGACCTTCTCGATCCCCAGGAATCTGGGGAGTTGCATCAATTCTAATTACAGCTTTTTAAATAATCTCTTAGCATTAATATGTAGCCTGATATATCTGTGATTGATTTTTGAAGTTGTTTTTCTCTAAAGCAGTCTTATTCTGTTTTTTTTTTCCTTTTGGTGTAGGTGTACCTACCCTGAAATGACTTGTTAATATCAAAATACTTCCTTTTCTCTTGGTTTTTGATTTTCAATTTTTCCATTTTCCCCTCCCACACACTTCAGTTTCCTTCCTCTGGATTTATCACTCAAAGCATACCAGTTAAGTAAGAATGCTCACTGAAAACTTTTAGTGCTCTATAAGACTTTTGGAAATATGACCCATGTGTACTTGGAGTCCTCAGAATGACAACTACACCACATTTCCCATTCAAGGGAGGATTTATTAGTCCCTTTATTTCCTTCAGAAGAGTCTGCAAGGATTTTTGTTATTATACTCACTACTCTGTACAATAAACAGCAGTTTGACCAACTCAATAGGTGGCTCATGTAAGTCAGTATATTGATTGTTTCAACAAACTTCTGCCAGACTCCATTTGGTGCCAGGTACTGAAGATATAAAGATGACTAAAAACCATCACTTAAGAGCTGCAATGTCAACCTGCTTGTCATATGGGAGAAATTTTGTAAATGTAAATTATCTATTTCTCAGATACACTAGTCTAAATTCACCAGGCAAAGGCCCTGTTAAACTGTGTTTTCAAATATTTTTTTTTCAGGATGAAAATGCATTTGTAAAGTGCAGAGAGTGGATATATACAAGCACTTCAAAGACTTGAGATTTACCTTTATTTAAATAAAAAACAGCATGACATCTTAGAACAGTGTATCTTTAGTAGCAAATTATATGACTAAATATGCATTCAGACATCAAAAGATCAACTATAAAGGAGAGAAAATAAAATAAAGGCAGGATGCCACCAGTATCAAAATACCTACTGAACAGAACAAATCTTTCACTTTGGTTGGGGAATTATAGTCCCAGATCTATTAATTGTCCAGTGAAAAGAATAGTAACAAGAATAAAAAGACACATGGAACAATTAGATCAATGAAATAGTTTGCCATGCAAATATCAATTTCCATGACCCTGAAAGCCGAAATAGATAGTACACAAGTACCACTGCCAAGTCCTCTGTAAAGGATCACAGTAGAAGGTGCTGGACAGAGTAGGAGAAATTTTTAAAGTCATAAAAGAGTCATATTTATTCCTTGGGTAGAGACTCATGAAACCCCAAGTCATTACTCACCAATCAGGTTGGGAAGTGTACTCATTTGTGTGATTCAAATAATAGACTCCAGGAGAAATAATAACACTGGCAGAGTACCTACATCTTTGGAACAATCTACCATTTATGACCTAAATGGCTACACTCACCCAAAGACAAAGATCAGAAAGTTAGGGCAGAAAGAGGGATTGAAACAGAAAATGCAGGAAGGAGATAGGATTGGATTGGGTATAGGTACATTCAAGGAATTGTCATGAATGAGATGAAATTATGAGTATGAATCATTGAATGAAAAATGGATGATCTACTATGTAAATCTTCATCCAATTCACAATAATACACTTACTTTAAAAAAATAATTCTGGGATCTTGATTAAATTTTATTTGTATTCTTTTGTGTAGCAAAAGGAGCTCTAGTTTTAAATAGGGTGGCTGTCACATTGTCCATCATCTTGTTCTTCTTTCTATTCAAGGAAATTTTCCATCTACATTGCCTTAAGTGGAGATTACATTGAACCTCTTGGTTCTAGAAATGCCTAGCTATTCAAGCAACACACTTCCCAGCTTTGTCTAATTTTATTAAGCCAGATTTGTGATGATAATGGCATGAGCAAAGAGAATTGAATGTACAATATCTGTAAAAAGACAGTAAAAGTGACTTTGGAAAGAAAAGGATGAAAATCAAGTTAACAATTGTCCCTTGAGCATGTTTTTAATGAAGCAAGTTCAGAACTACAGTCACCCACTGAGCGCTCACCCCCATTCAAATATGATTTCATTTATGTGCACAGCTAACAAGTACTGGTTAATATTTAACTCTTCCCAAATTCTGGGAATAAGAAAAATAACTAAATGAAAGAAGGAAATAGGTGAAGCACCAATTATTTATCTGCTATTTTATGAGTATTCAAATATCCTTCCTTAATTTTACCACTGAGGAAAATAAAATTCACAGGTCTAAGAAAGTTTGTCATATCCCAACACAGCTAATAATTGGCCCAACCCATAGTCAACTTTATTAATAATTGGACTTTTCAAAACAAATTGTGGATAATATTGAAAAGAGTGGGAATTCTAGAACATTTAATTGTGTTCGTGCAGTGCCTGAATACAGACCAGTAAGCAGTTATTCAAATAAAATCAGGGACTACTGTGTGATATAAATCAGGAAAGTTTATGTCAGGGTTGTGTCCTTACACCATATTCATTGAATCTGTCTACTGAGGCAATAATCTAAGAAGCTGGTCTCTATTAAGAAAAACAGAGCATTATGATTGGAGGATGGTTCATTAACATTCTACTACACAAAGATGACTCCACCTGCCTTGCTAAAAGCAAAGAGGAGATCTGAAGTATTTATTGATGAAGATCAATAATTACATCATTTTAAAAAAAGAATTGCATCATTCAATATGGATTCTGGAGCAACACAAAGAAAACAAGCTTGGTAACTGGGCCAATAACAGGATCATGATATAGGCAATGAATACTGCATTTGGTAGGAATGTAAATTTACTTGGATCCAGTATCAATATCCATGGAAGCAGCAGTCAAGAAAGCAAATGATGTATTGCATTGGGCAAAGTTGCTGCAGAAGACCTGCTTAAAGTATGAAGTTAAAATGTCACTGTGAGGTTAAGGTCCTACACATAGGAGAGTGGACACTGATGATGTTGGCGAAGAATATTGAAGTACCATCGATTTCTGGAGAACAAACAAATCTGTTTTGGGAGAAATACAGCCAGAATGTTCCCTAACAGATAAACACCTAAGGAACAACAAATGGGAGTAGTGATGCCAAGAGGGTAGGGAAAAGGTGGGGCAGGGGGAGAAAACCAATTACAATGATCAATGTAATGACCCACCCATCCAGGGTGACGAACAACAGAAATGGACAGTGTAAGATATGAAAATAATAAAAACGTAATATTTATCAAGGGTTCATGAGGGAGAAGATGAGGAGCTGATACCCAGAGCTCAAGTAGAAACAAAATGTTTTGAAAAGGATGATGGCAACATATGTACAAATGTGCTTGGCACAGAGTGAATGGATGGGTTGTTCTAAGAGCTGTAAGTGCACCAAATAAAATGATTTTTTAAAATCACTCCTCAGAATTAAAAGGGCTCATTGATGATTAAGAATGAAGATGAGGTGGGGGAGGGGTAGGAGGGGAAGGAAAGGAAAAGGCAAGACGAAGGAGAAGAAGGGAGGATGGCAAGACTTGTTCTCATATTTGGTTATGTTATCAGCAGTAACTGGGCCCTGGAAAAGGACATCATGCTTGGAAAAATAGAGGGTCAGTGAAAACGAGTAAGACCTCAGTGAGCTGGATTGACACAGTGAGGGAAACAACACTCTTAAACATAATTGTGACGGTGGTACAGGAGGGTCACTATGGGTCCGAACCAACTTCATGACACCTCATGTATAGCCAAACAAGAATGTCTGATTCTCAAATGTGCATATTCTGCCTCCAGAGAGGAGCTTGTGAAATGGCAGTGAAGGCACAAAATAAAAACAGAAATAAGAGTTTGGAAAAATATGTACCTTGTTAGTAGGAAGTTGCAGACCTTGTCACTTGAAGTTAACTGGAAATCAGATAAAGAAGTATGTGTGCATGTGTCTGTGTGTGAGAATGGGGCTGCCGGAGAGGGAAACTGTGTATAGCAGTAACACCTGCCCCGAGCTGGCCTCAGTTTCTTGGAAACGACTTTAGGCATGCATCTAAAAGACCAGCAGTTTGAAATCACTGGCCACTCCATGGGAAAAAAGATGGGACTTGGTACCTCTGTAAGAATTTACAGTTTTAGAAACTCACAAGCGTAGTTCTACGCGGTCCTGTAGAGTCTCTGTGAGTCAGTATGGACCCAATGGCAGTGGGCGTGGCCATGTTGTTTTTTCTTTCTCAGCTATGATTTAATAGCAATCAGCACAAAATTAATATGAGAGAGGCTTGCATGAACCCATTTTCAAAACTTGCTACTTATCATGTTCCTCAGTGTTTTATAGAAAATGTTAAACTATCTCCTATCATTGCTTTACAGGTGTTGTAGGGTGGTATTCTTGTTGCAACAACACTACATAGCTGCAAGACCTGTAAAGCAATGATAGGAGATCATTTAATACTTTAACAAATATATTCTCTCACATTTTAGGATGCTAAGAAATCAGTGACATCGTGCTGATGCCAACTTACAGTGAACCTATAAGATAGGGTAGAATTGCCCTTGTGGGTTCCTGAAATGGTAACTCTTTATGGGAGGAGAAAGTCCCTTCTTTCTCAGGATTAGCCAGTGGCTTTGAACTGCCGACTTTTGGGTGACCAGCCCCATATCGTACTAGAGTGCTTTTCAGGATGCTGGAAGTCTCTGGATTCAGGGTGTCAGCTCTAGTGATAGGCTTTCTCTCTCTGCTGGTTTTGATGGAATGTCCTCTTCATCAACCCTTTTGTGTGGATCTAGCAGTTTCCCAGCACAGGGACTCCACATCATAAGGATGTGATCTGGCTCTTCTGCCATCTCAGGAGTGGATTTCTCTCATCATTGCCCATTTGTTTAAGTGATTTCATATCTCAAAAAGAGATGGACACCAGTTAGACTCTAATCTTGTAGGTTGAAAACTGCCTCATCAACATCATGTTGTCCATTCCAATTCACAGCTAGGCCGTGTGCTACAGAACAAGCCACTACTCGGTCCTAGGCTGTCCTACAATTGTGCTTTTGTTCGAGCCCATTTTTGGCAGACTCTGCCATGGGTCAATCCATCTTGATGAGGATTTTGCTCTCTTTGGAGCCACTTTTCTATACTAAGCATGATGTCTTCTGGGTTCACAACATGTTCAAAGTCCATGAGACAAAAGTTCATCATGTTTGCCTCTAAGAAGCATTCTGGCTATACTCCTTCCAAGAGAGATCTTTTTGTTCTTTTGGCAGCCCAGGTTACTTTCAGTATTCTTTTCCAACACATTGGTTTTCTCTGATCTTCCTTGTACAATGTGCAATTTTCATATGCCTATGTGGCAATTGATAATAGCATGGGTTGGATAAGATTCCCTTAGTCCTAAAAGTAACCTCTCTGCTTTTCAACACTTTTACAAGGTCTGGTTCAGCAGATTGACCTACTTGAATGCATCTTTTAACCCCTTGACTGCTGCATCCATGAGTGTTGGTTGTAGGTCCAAGCAAGGTGAAATCCTTGATGACTGAAATATTTTTCTTTGATAATCGTGATGTTACCTATTGGTCCAGTTGTGATGATTTTGACTTTATTTGCAGAGCTGTCATCCACACTGAAGGTTGCAAACGTTGATCTTCATCAGTAAATGCTTCTAGTCCTTCTCACTTTCAACAAGGTTGTGCTATCTACATAATTCAGGTTATGAATAAGCTTCTTCCCATCCTGCTGCCACATTCTTCTTCATATAATCCAGCTTCTCATGAATTTTTTCAGGAAACAGATTGAATGAGTATGGTGAGAGGACAGAGGACAGAGGAATCTTTTCATATATCCTCCCTCACTTTAAATCATGTATTGGTGGACAGGACATGCAATTTAATTCATAAGGTTCTCACTAGAAAACCATTGTTGGTGCCTGACTATGCATTGATCTCTTTGTTTTCTCTGATATCTATGTCCAGAAATGGCAGCTCCCTGAATTTTAGCCTCAGAGCTAGGAAGAAGCTATTCACATCTTTCTGTCCCCTTAGGTGTCTAGTGAAAGGATGAAAACTTCTTGAGTTCTAATGTGGGTCCTCTCTAGCGTTTCTTTGACTGACTTCTTGCCTCTTTATTCCTGCTTCGGGCATCCCCCTCCAACGTGACTCTATCACAGGGTTGCCATTTAAGAGTGAAAAATGGAAATTAAAACTGCTGCTAGGGAATCAGCCAAGAAGATGGAACAATGTACTCAGCGTTTTGATTTGTATAGTTGTTGCCGACAATTTGATTCCTATCCAATCAACTAAGTTCACTCCGGTTCCTGTCAGAGCTGCTATCTTTTTGTAATATAATGGGTGCATTGGACTGCAAATCATAAGATTGGTAGCAAGAACCCATCAACTGCTTTGCAGGCATAATATGAGACTATCTGCTATCACAAAGGTTCACAAACTCAGACGCCTTAAGGTTCAGGTCTACTCTGTTCTACAATGTTGCTACAAATTGATATTTAATCAATGCAATAGGAATTTTAGTTTGAGTCTGGAAATTGCGTATTTTAAAATAGATTTTGACCTTCTATGCTATGCATTTATTCTATTTAGAAAGATGCGAGTGCTGCCATAATGCTGAAGATGCCTCAACAGAGCTTCCAGACTAAGATGGACTAGGAGGAAAGGCCTTGACATCTCCCTATGAAAAGCATCCAATGAAAACGCTGCGGATCAAAACAGTCTGATCTCAAACCAATTGCGACAAAAGAGCAGAACGTGCACAGGATCCTCACGAGTCAGTAGCTGGCACCATAGCTGTGAGTAACGACAGCAATACGCAGCTTCATCATCAAGCGTGAAGATGAAAACAAGAGTGTCTGAGTACAACATCAGTTTTTATCATCTCATAGTCATATGCTCTTGTGAAAATCACTTGAGGTCCTTGTGTCACAGTTTCCACAACTAGGAAAAGGGGATGATAATCTATCAGTCTAACAAGTTTGCTGTAACTACATCTAAAGTGCCTAACTGTTACTGTTGGGAATGGTCAAGTGGATTGATTTTCTTACGGCAATCTTTACAAAACCAGATTATCCATCTTGCTTCCACACAGTGGCCAAGTGGGTTGGAACCATCAAAGCTTTGCTTAACCACTGAGTGCTGCTGAAGCGCCCCTGCTGCAATTTTCCATGTTTCTCCCTCACAGCAACTGATGGATTTGAATGGGGAACCTTTTGGTTAGCAATTGAATTCTAAAGCACTGTGCCTTCAGGCCTCCTCAGAGCTCTCAGAGCTACGTCTTACTGATGAGCAGTCTAATTTTTTTTAGAAGAAGGACGTACACAGACTGAGTAGACGATATAAAATGTGGACTATGTGAATGATACAACTGATTTTTCTTTGGCTCAGTTTTGCTGGCCATGAAGCCAAGATTAAATGAAAGTCAGCTTTGGATTTAGATGCAACCTATTAGAATGAATAATATGCAGGGATTATTTCCATTTGGCTGGGATCCCCATGTCTTTCCAATAATGCTTCTTTACTTGGCTCAGAACAATCTTGGACTCAAAAATTAAAAATCCAACTACAAGAATATCAAGAATCGCAGGACTGCGGCCCACTGGGATGGAGGTTCAATTCCCGCTCACAGGAGCAAAGGCTGGACCTCCTACTCCCACCACCAGGGCAGTGATGCCTAAAAAAGAAAGAAAGAAAGAAAGAAAGAAAGAAAGAAAGAAAGAAAGAAAGCATATCAAGAAAATATCAACAGTGTCCAAGGGAAAAATCTCAGCTAAGCAATGGATGAATCTTGGTTTTGTTCTGTGATCACCATATTCTCAGGTAAGGATAGGAACTATGGGGTGCACATCTTCATGGCTTGCTGTGAAGGTGGATCCATGAGGCTAGTTTCTTTGTAGGCAGATTTGGGGGCAGTTTAGTTCCTGTAACCAAGTTCAATGTGTGTTATCATAAGTTAGCTGGTTATAACTAAGTAATGAAAGGTCTTATTCTTTATGGTTCATATTTATACCTCATCCAGAGGTTTATCCAGCTGGGCTGTTTGGAAAAAGGAATTTAAGAGTACTATCAGACCAGTTAAGTCATTTCCCCCTCCCCGTTAATGGAATTTTCTATAATGTTTCTGTTGCATCTGCTTGGTGGCTGAATGTAACTCCCAGGCAACATCTCCCCACTCCATTATAGATACTATACTCTCATCATGTCATGCCAACAAGCATTACTGTCCTTGAGCCAGGAGCCCATGCTTGGCAATCCTGGTTTACTCGGATGGTCTGTGGGATGAACTAATAATTTTTGAGTTAGAAAAGAGTACATGCATCATATCTACCAACACTATTCAATAGAAGTGTTGCTGTGAACCAGAGTCTGGGACTGCCTTTAATGGTTACAGAAAAAGGAAGAGACTAGGTTGATGTGAGAAGCTCAGAAGTTAATCCTACAAGAGTAAGAGAAAAAGCAAACAGTAGGGTTTGCTACCACTAAATTCAAAATTCCAGTGTAAATCAAGCAAGTTATAAGTTTACAACTATGTAACAAAGAGGCTGTACAATGATCATACAAAACATGTAACACATCTTCCAATGATCAGAGGAAAGAACTGATATCCACAGTTCACCAAGGCATACCAGTCCTCCTCACACTCCTTTTTTAAATATTAAAGGGGGTTACTTTGTGCCTGACTACATATTGTATTGGCCTTGCTTACAGCCTTCTGTGTTAGGACATCTCTAAAGATAAGTTTAAGTTGATGTTGCCCAGCTGTTAGAAGATAAAGCATCTGGGGTCTTAAAGGCTTGGAGTTAACCAATCAGCCATCTAGCAGGGCAGCAAAAAAGCCCATATGAAAGAGACACAGCAATCTGTGTGATCACAAGGTGTTGACACAATCCTATATCAGACATCAGAAGACCCAAAACAAACAAGCATATAGTTGCACATGGTGTGGGGGTGAGGTGTGGAATGGAGACTCAACACCCATCTGTAGACAATCAGACAACCCTCACTGAAGGGTCACAAGAAAGAAACCAGCCAGCCAGGTGCAGTATAGCATTGATGAAGCACACAACATTCCTCTAGTTCTTTAATGCTTTCTCCTCCACCACTATCAAGACCCCAGTTCTACCTTACAAATCCAACTAGACAGGAACATGTATATTGGTACAGATAAGAGATCTTGATACACAGAATCCAAGACAGATAAACCCCTCAGGAACATAAGAGGAGTAGCAATAGCATGAGGGTAGAGGGAAGGTGTGGGGGAGAAAGGGATAACTGATCACAGTGATCAATGTATAGCTCCCCCCATCCCTGAGGGGGAAGAACAACAGAAACATGGGTAGAGGGAAACAGTGGACAGTGTAAGATATGAAGCTAATAAGAATTTATAAAAATAATCATAATATATCATTTATTAAGTGTTAACAAGTATGGAAGGTGTGGGAGGCAGGGAAAAAAGGGAGTTGATATTAAGGGCTCAAGTATAAATTAAAGGTTTGGAAAATGATGAAGGCAACATATGTACAAATGTGCTTGATATACTTGATGTATGAATTGCAATAAGAGCTATAAGAACCCCCCGTAAAATTTTATATATATATATGCTTATATGTTATATAAATATAAAATTATATATGTATAGTTAAAGGGAATTTTACTGCAAGTAAGAAGCTGTAATATTCTAGATTTTCAACAACTAAATCTTAAATTTTATTACATGTGTGGTATTTTTATTAACAGCAGTTCTTTGATACTTAACTCCCATCAAAAGGAATGATAAAAATGGTATTATCTGTGCTATCTGATAAGGTAGCTACTAATCACATGTAGCTATTGAGCATTTGAAAAGTGACTAGTATGTATTAGGTAATTAAAATATTTTTAAATTTAATTATACCCAAACATTTTAAAAATTGAGCATTTGAAATGTGACTAGTATGAATTAGAAAGTGATTAAATTTTTGAAATTTAATTATACCCAACCATTTAAACTGTTGAACACTGGAAATTTCTCTACTTATTTTAAAGAAAAAAAATCCCGGATGCCAAGCGAGCAAAAGTGTCTTGCCCCAAGTCAGAGAAAGTAGCAGTGTAGGGACTAGATATTTGGTCCCCATGTTCCCAGTTTAAAGCTTGTCATCATTTTACCACCTTTCCCCACTGTAAAGAATGACAACAATTCTGGAGGCCCACCAGTGGCAGAGAACCTGGAATGCCTCCTTTATGTGTGACACTCACTTCCCAGGAGACATTTCCCTTAAATATTTCCAACCTCCTGCTGTCCTTTCTTTCCGCATGCATCAGAGTTTGCAAGAGTGCTATCACTTAATTTCTGGACAAAAATTCACCAAAGGCAAAACTTGAGAAAGCACTCTGTAATCTTTTTATTCTAGGGTGTCTGTTTTTCTTCTTCTGCTTCTTCAGACAGATTGTTAGCACATTGACTTCAGACCTCACATCCGGGTCCCTCTGGAGAACGCTAGATGGTTGACGCTAAGATGCAATCATGTTCCTCCAAACTTTCCACACAGTCACTTCTGGGATTTGTCAACAGACCCAGCAACGTCCATGATGAATAAGAGCCTGCATGTTGGGCACATTTCAAAGCAATTTTTTTCTTGTCAGAGTTTTACTGGCCTCTGGGTGATTGCTTATGAGAACATTTATATTCATTGAAAGATGTGTTTTAAAAGACTGGAAATTGGCACTCAAGAGAAATGTAGCTGAAGGGCTCCAGTCCAAAGAGAATTTCAGCTGCTGAGTGGAGAAAGTGCAAAAATGAACAAATGAAAGAACACCTTCTGCAACAGGATACATGTCCACCATAAGATACATAATTCTCATGTGCCTATTATTTGGACGGGGTGACATAACAACTGAAGCACTGAAAGTTATCCAGGGGTCCTTGGTCCCCAAACATGGTCTCATGCCCTGTGTTGCTTAGTTGGTCAGACCTGAAAGGCAATAGAATAAGTGTTCACAATTTACACCTCATCTGTCTTCTCTTTCTTTCTCTCTCCTTCAGGTGAGACAAGTTCAGAAGAGCTAATGGACGAAGATCTTTAATCCTATCTTCACACTTGTTGTTTTGAGGCTGTAATAGGGAACTGGAATAGCCTGTCACCATTTTAGCCAAAGACAGAGACCAGGTTGATTTGTGAAAGAAACTTTTATTTCAGCAAGTGGGCATGAATCAAAAGGAAAAGAGTGGGGTTTGCTACCACCAGACTGCTGTAAAATTCAGTGAAAATAAAGTAAGTTACGTGCTTTAAATTCTGTGCCAAAAAGACACCCAACAGCATTCTCAATAACTACAGGACCCTAAACAATGTGATAGAAGAAACAGGTCTTACAAGAAACAATTGTCAGCAACATTTCTACAGGATAAACAGACCACCATCTCCTGAGGTCTCAGGCTCTGTTGCCTATCTAAATGGCCTCGCTTTCCTCCTTTCTGGGTGAAAACCTCCATACTCACTAAGGTAAGAAAGAATCTCTATTGCAAGGGATGGTGCTGCAACATTTTGTATTTTTTAAAAAATCATTTTATTGGACTCATACATCACTTTTCACAATACATAAATATATATACTGTGCCAAGCATCTTCACATTTTGGATTTTAACCACTAAATCTTAAATTATGTTGTATTTCTAGTACTTTGATAGAGAACAGGCTGTTTTACCACCTCTAGCAGTTTCTCTCACATAGTTTTTCTTCTCTGGGAGCATGTCAGAACTGAACTTCCACTCTCAATACTAGATGCACGGTAGGTACTTGGAAAGGTATTTTAAATACTAAATTTATAAAATTATTTTAGAGAAGTGGTGGCTCAGTAGTCATAAAGGAGAATTTTGAGTCAATGTATTTCATGCACCACCACCACCACCCAGACTAGGAAGAAGGGCTTAGTGATTTACTTCTGAAAATAAGTCAATTAAACCTTGTAGCCCACAATGTTTTCATATGCAACCAATTCTGGAGATGACACAGGACTGGGCAAAGTCTTATTTTGTTGTATATTTGATTTTCATGAACCAAGGGCCAATGGAATGGGCAGAAAACAACAATAATGAAGATTTTGCCCATTTTTTTCATTAGATGTAAGAGTTCAGTAGGAATAGTAAATGTGACCTGTACACTTCATTTCACAATTAAGGTTGCTTTATCCCCATAGCAGGCTTTGAATCGATTTGGGGCACTCTGCAACAACCAACACAACATACAAATGGAATGAGACAAACCAACGATCAGAAGATAAAAGGGATATAGAACCTCTCTTGTCAGTGGAAAATGTGTACTTCTTTTTAATGCTTCTATATATGGAATCTGGTTTCCTTTATTTGAAAAGGCAGAGCAAGAGTGTCCTTCTTACTCAAAATAATCTCTGATTATGATATAGAGACAAAAACTTGGTTATTGGTTGATGGTGTGTAGGTGACGCCACGGTTCCTGAGGTATCAGTATCAATGGTTCCCTGCCCATGTTGATTCGAAGTGTTCCACAGAACAAGAGAAACTGGATGAAATAGATCGAAGGTTGAACACCTCAAGGGACCATGGGGAAATAGAAGGCAAAAGGTATTTATCGAGGTCTAAATACAGGCATGTACACAGGTAAATATATTTATATATGACAATGGGGAAATAGATAGTTATACATATACTTATAGGGTTAGTATTAAGGCAGCAGGTGGACATTGGATTTCCACTCAAGTACTTCTGCAATGCAAGGACATTTTGTTCTATTAAATTGGCATTCCATGATGCTCACCTTCCCAATCGTTGAAGACAAAAGTGTGCATAAGCAAATGTGGTGAAGAAAGCTGATGGTGTCTGGCTATCAAAAGACATAGTATCTGGGGTCTTTAAGACTTGACGGTAAACAAGCGACCATCTAGCTCAGAAACAAAACCTACATGGAAGAAGCACACCAGCCTTTGTGATTACGAGGTGTTGACGGGGTCAGACACCAGGCATTATAGAACTAAAAATTATATCATTGCAAATGAGGGGGTGTACAGCTTGGGGACCCAAAATACATCTGTAGGTAAACAGACATCTCCTTACAGTAGGGTCTTAGGGAGGAGAAGAACCAGTCAGGGTGCAGTACAATAATGATGAAAAATATAACTTTCTTCTAGTTCTTCAATGCTCACCCCCACCCCCGAGACCTAACTATCATGATCCCAATTCTACATTACAAATCTGGCTAGACTAGAGGATGCACACTGGTACCAATAAGAACTGGAAACATAAGGAATCCAGGACACATGATACCTTTAGGACCAGTGGTGAGAGTGGTGCTACCAGGAGGGTGGAGGGAAAGTGGAGTAGAAAGGGGCACCCAATTACAAGGTTCTAGATATAATCTCCTACCTGGGGTATGGACAACAGGGAAGTGAGTGAAAGGAGACATTGGGCAGTGTATGATATGACAAAATAATAATAACATAAATTATCAAGTGTTCATGAGGGAGGGGGCAGGAGGGAAGGAGGGGAAAAACGAGCTGGTACCAGGGGCTTCAATGGAAAGCAAATTTTTTGAGAATAATGATGGGAACAAATATATAAGTGTGCTTAGAATGTGATGGATGGATTGTGATAAGAGATGTATGAACTCCCAATTAAATTACTTTTAGAAAAGAATAATTAAATTCTATTTATACAATATGCCATTCATGGGCTTTTCTTTAGAATCTGGCCCACATCTTTGTTGTTCCTTATGAGCTGCAAAAGAGGAAATAGAATTTGTGTTAGCGTTTCTCAGTATTTTTCTCAGGCCAGCCCTCAGGCTCTGAGGAGTAAGGATTTCTCAGAGTCCCCTGGGAAAGACTCCTACTTGCTCCAGAGCAAGTTTGTGCCCCAAGCAGTCCTGGGAATGTGTCATTTCCACAACCAGACTGTAGGCACATAGAATTTTATTTATTTTTCCTTCTTTTTCTTAAAAAAATTATTGGGAGGCCCGTACAACTCATATCACAATATATACATATATATGCATACATACATACATTCATACATTGTGCCATGAACACTTGCATATCTGTTGCTACCCTCATTCTTGAAACAATTTACTTCTATTGAGCCCTAGGTATCAGTTCCTCATTTCCCCTCTCTCCCCTCACCCTCTCTCTAAAACCCATGATAATTTACAGGTTATTATTATTTGTCATATGCTACACTGTCCAACATCTCCCTTCGCCCACTTTTCTGTTGTCCGTCCCCTAGGAAAGGGGTTATATGTAGGTCCTTGTGGTTGGTTCCCCCTCTACCCCATCCTCCCCCTACCCGCCCACTCCCCTGTATTGCCACTCTCACCACTGGTCCTGAAGGGTTCATTTGTCATGGATTTCCTGTGTTTCCAGTTCCTATCTGTATCAGTATTCATTATCTGGTCCAGCTGGATTGACACACAGAATTTTATGACTGGGCACCAGTGATGCTCAAGTTTCTATATCACATCCCATCAAGGTCAATTGAATGACTGAAAACATCAAGTAGTCAAATCACTCGCAGTGTGGCCTTACAAACACATTTGCTAAGCTTCTGAGGATGGGACTAGATTGAGACTGCCTCCCTTTAGAATTACTTGATGCGCCGCCATTTTCTCCTGCAGTGGGGAAATCCCTTTTTGTTCTTTTGTGCCTCCTACTGTTACATGGGTCTCACTCCTTGGTGCTTAGCCACTGCCACACAGTGCTCCTACACAACTCTATGATCTGGGATGCTACAGAGCTGCTACACAGGCATCTGACACAGTGCAAAGCCTCCATTCACACATATGATGATAATGGACACCTTGAGTTGACACAATTTACCCAATATCTGCACTGTGATGCTGCAAGCTGGAGGTCCCAAGCTTATCCAGCCTTGACAAAATCTATCCTATGGTGCCTGTGGAAAAATCTCCTTCAGGTTGGTCCTTCTGGAGATAGTTGCTCAACAACACTTGACATTCCAAGGGCATCAATAGGCACAGAACTATCTCATTATCCATTGAGCTGATTCCAGATAGTATAAACTCTGCATGTCACCATAGCAAAGTTCTCAAATTGTTAGTCTACGACTAAATGGAACTTGTACATTTGCTTTATTTTATCAATAAAAACCCAAAGTAATGAGTTGCTATCAAAATGATTCTGACTTATGACAACACCTTGTGTGCTGCAGTTGAACTGTGTGACGTTTACTATAACTGATTTTTCAGATGTAGATCACCAGTTATGTCTTCAGAGGCACCTCTAAGTGGACTCAAAATGCTGAATCTTTAATTAGAAACTTAGAATGCTAGCCTTTTGCACCACTCAGGGACTCCTTGAGAATACAATGCACTAAGAATTTGGAAATTGGACACCTCAAATCTGGGATTAATCTTAGTATCTTTGGGACTTACAACTTACTATTGTCCAATTCCCATTTGCATTTATGTTACTTTCTTGGACCTTAGAGTCATTTGAGAGTTTCATGTGTATAACACATTTTGACTCTGGCAATAGGTAAAGTGTGTCAGAAGGGAGAATTTTGTCAACTGTACCTTTGGCAACCCAATCATAATCACGTTTATATAACATTTGATCTACATTTGTTCTAGTTTTGAGCATCTATATTTTCATAAACTTATCTTTTGGAAATCTTCATTTTTTTGTATTCTGCACTTGATTTATACCCAGGAGAATGCCCTTGCAAAATAAGGAATGATTTCTGAGAATTTTCCATTCCACTGTGGTGTAAGAGGCCCTGGGTATGCAAAAATCCAACACTCATGGGTAATAACCAAAAAGTTAATGTTCAAATCTGTTCAGATGTACTTAGGAAGAAAAGTCTGACACACAAGGGTCCCCAGGAGTTGAATTTGACTCCACTGCCATTGATAGTGGGACTGAGGACTGTGACAAAGAATATAGACAATGAAACTAAAAACCAAAAGAACTAACTTTTTCAGCACATATTAGGGGGAAATAGTTCCTAAAATGTGTTGGACAAGTGCTTCATGTTAGACTCAATATGGTCATACTTATTTCCTGTGATAAACTGAAGAGATAAGAACAGGCTTATGTGCCTTCAGGGCAATCTTTTAAGACTCATATTACTACCTTCATTGACAACACAGCAGTCTCAGAAAATTAAATAATGCCTCTAAAATGTATATAAATAGGTAGGAAGGGAGATAGTTGCCATTGAATCAATGCTGACTCCTGGTGACTGTGTGAATATTAGAATGACACATTGCTCAGTTCTGTGCCATTTTCCCCATAACCAGCATGTCTGGAATCCATCATTGCAGTTGTTGGGACAACCCACTTCATTAAAGCTCACCCACATCCTCATTGGCCTTCATTGTCATGAAAGATGAAATCCTTCTCTAGTATTATCCCTCATAACCATATGACTAAAACAAGTGAATTAGACCATGTACCATTGTACATGGTTTTCACTTACTAGTTATCAGAAGTGGATCTCCTGAACTTTCTTAATTTCTCTTCTGTTTTTTTCTTATTTCTCTTTCGAAGTCTAGAAACTCTGCTAAAACCTATCCTTTATGAGAAAACTTTAAAACCCTAGTGTCATAGCTTCCCAAAACTTTTTGTCTGATTTCAAGTTTGGGCTCAGCCCCGATGTTATATTCTCACCTCTAAATTTCTAGACCTATTAGGTTGTGGTCTTAGGTCTTCTATTAATAAGACATGAAGTAAGGTCTCCTTCTCACATCTTGAATCTGTTACGATACATAAATACAGAAATGAAAACTATATTTCTTTGCTATGCTTCATAAAGCCATCCTGCCAAATATAGAACTATGTAAAAGGCGCTGTATTGGGCAAAGTTCTCTACAGAAGTAAACCAGAACACTTACGATTATAGATATAGGTAAGTTTAAATAGAGGGAAAGGAATATAACAACAAGCCTACCCAGCAGTACAGAGAAATCAGTCCAACTCACTTTCATAGGTCAGTTAATAGAGTCATTACAACTCATGCAGCCGCTAGCCAAAGGCCAGGAAGCAGATGGCAGGAAGATGAAATGTGGAAGTGTAGCGGAGGCCAGTAACTCAGCATGGTTAAGCAGGCTGTGGAGGAGCTTCATGGTGTAGTGATACAAAGTAGCCTGTTAGAGGTGTGGCATCTGGAGTAGTGGCAAGACAAGCAAGACAAGCAGCAGACGCAGCAAGGTGTTGAGGTGCCTTAGTGAAGAACAACAGCGCACAGTGATGTGGTCCACTGTGGTCTCTGGGTTGGCTCCACTCACAGAACACCATATGTGATGAAACAGTGCACTGGTCCAACCACAATGGGGAGAGAGGAAGGGGCTGGCTTCCAAAGAGTCCTGTATCTCAGTCACAAGTCCAAAGGAGGTCATCAAGCTGCGACCAGAATGCCAAACTGAACTCCACCCATATCTTTTTACAGGTGCCATGTTGGCACAAAGATCCTATCACAAGTGCCTCAAAGAATCAATGAAAAAAGAACTGTACAGTAGAAAAGATAACCTACTTTGAAGGTGACAGCCTAAGTGTGACTCTCACCTTAACTAACCACTTCAAGTTCTGAATCAGTCAGACATTGCTATCATTAGGTGTTGTAGCATATGTCAAGCTTTCAGTATGATGTTCATGATATGTGGTTCAGTTTTGGTTTGGCTGATCTTGGCAGGGTTCAGGTGAATGCCTCTGCTCCACGTGATGGGGCATCAGGTGCATATTGTCTCGAGGTGAATTAGACTCAGATTTTCTCCATCTGTGTTAATTGAGAGGATCTGAATGAAGGTGAGACAACTATTTGGGGGGGGAAGATCTTCACATTATAATGGAAAAGGTACATGAAGATGTGACTGAGAAGACAAAGTTGATTGCATCACATGCACTAAAAATGTCTTTGGACAAAGCAAGTCACATGACCAACTCTAACAAGCTTCAAATATAGCTATATCTTTAACTATATCTATCCTTGTCTAACCTATATCTATATCATCTAACTATATCTGTACACACACACACCCACACACACACCTGATATCCCTAAAACGGGAAGTCATGCTTGCTAAAATAGAGGGACAGCTAAATAAAGGAAGATCCTCAACAAGATGGCTTAACACTGTGGCTGAAACCATAGGCTCCAGTATAGGAACAATGATGAGGTTGTGCTTAGGAACAGGACAGGGTAGCGTTTCATTCTGTTGTGCATCAGGCTGCGGCGTGTTGGAACTGACTTGATGGTACCCAAAAGCAACAATATATATTTCAATGTTCTATATTTCAAATATATGTATCTTAAGAATCCTTGAAAACAAGTAGTATTTGAACAATACATCTGAAAAATACTAAGCAACTTATTCAAGGTTTTTATTTGTTTGTCTGAATGAACTTATTTTTCCCTAAAGACGCCAAGTCCATATCAGTATAACTTTTTCTCCATTCTTTTTTTTTAAGACACTCTGATAACACTTTAGGTTTGAGGGATAAGGAATCTGGAGTTATTTTGTTTGGTTTAGTTTTTAAAAGATACACACACACAAACACAACAAACAATACAAAACCCGTCTCAAGAAATGAAATCAACAATGATATCCTATTACACCCTCCCTTTTGCTTTATCCCCTTCATTTTTCCTCTCTCCCTATTTTCACCCCAATTCCAAATCCTGGCCTTTTTGTAATCATCAAAATCTTGTAAATTCTTCTCTGGTTTTTCCTTATAATAATAAGGGTATTAAATATTTATCTTTTTAAGATTCATTGAATTTGCTAAGCTTTATATACTCTAGTTTTTTTCATGCTTTGCACGGTTAAAGGCTGTTGTCATTTTTTTAAGGATACATACAATTCCATAGTATGAATTCATGAGATCTTGTTTGCCCATTCCCCTATAATTGGGTTATTTTGTTGTTTTCATCTTTTTGCTATTGTGGAAATTTCTGCAATAAACCTAGGTGTACATATGTCTGTGTGGTATTCTTAATTTCTTTAGATTTCAGTGACATGCTTGAGGGTATAGGAGAGGTACTCAAGCCCAAATATGATCCATTGCAATGCCTGTTATTATTGACTGTGCTTCAGTGATTGTTGGCCATATTGCTCAAAATGACCATACTACAAACTAGATCACAGAGAAGTGGGAGATAAAGAGATCCCTCCCTATTATGAGCATTACTGGCTATTCATGCTTAATTTATTCAGAACCTACTCATTCTTCTGATTCACTCAGTCATCTGCATGCCTAGCTTTTTGATAATCCCAAAAAGATCCATTGAGATGTTAAAAGTTGAACCCATCTTTCTTGGTCTGAGGATATCTCTGAATCATCATGGAATGATGACCCTGTTGTGACCTTTAGGGGCTGTGGAGCTACATGGAGTGTATGCATATTTGCTGAATAGTTCAAGCAATCATCATTCCCTTTGATCTAAACTGTTAATAATATGAACCAGTTTTAGAAGACACTAGTAGCATTTTCAACAATATGATTTGCAAATATAAAGAACTACCCAGAAGTAAAGGGTGATAATTATTTCTCCAGAGAGAGGCATTAACGGCCTGTAGAATAGGTTTCTATTTTGAGAGGGGTTGATATTTTCCAAAACAACAGGCTAGTTGATGCCCAGGAGATGATAGCTGCTGAGACATTTAAAGTGACAGTGGTGAAAATGTCATTTACAGACAATATCCTGCTTCTGCAAGGCATGGCATTTTGATAATTATTTTATTGTTTTAGGCAATGAAATCACAGTTACCATGGACTGGCCTGCTGATGGTGAGGCAGCAGGTAATGAAAGTCCACAATAACACAGGGTTAAGGATATTGCAAGGCAATGAGCCATGTGGAAACAGAGATTGACAACCAGGAATGCAAAGCACCTTTCTAGGGGCTAAGACAGTGGTCTTCGGTGTGTGGCCCCCGACAGAGCCAGATTATCCAACAAACAAGGCAAGCACAGGCTTGCTGTGCTCACTAATCTATAAAGAATACTTTTACCCTTTGCCACCATAGCACAGATTCTTGTCCTTGCCATGGCTGGCATCTTACCCCCAACTCTGCAGCACAGAATCAATTCAAATTTAGAGTCCTTGACAGAGACAGAGAGCCTAGTCATCAAGGGAAGTGAAACTGTTCACTGCAGATTAGAAAGTAAGAACAAATAAGCCCATGCTTACCCTGTGTGCTGAGTGTTCCATCTTCAATTCCATAGCAACATGCACTCCTATTTTCAAAATTCAAACCCTCCAGCCCCATCTTAACATGAATCAGAAACCCGGAAAAAGAACCCCCAACAACCCACTGTTTCACACGTGTCTGAAGTGATTGTAAGAGATAGGCTATCGCTGTAAACCTCGAGTGCTCAGCTGATGCTAATCATTAAATGAACTGTGACTGAGCAAAGCGTGCTCACATTTCACCTGGTCCCATTTCACAGCAAGCCATTCTCTGGTGGTTTTGCTGCCCTTTTCTCACTTCTTTTTGGGCGACCTGTTGGTGTGCTTGCTATTTTCTGGAAGAGGAAACCCATGCCTATGAAAGTAAAAGGAACTCACTGCCAGCAACTCTGAACAGGCAGGTCTTTCTAGAATGAGCCTGGAGGAATCTGTAAATCCCCCTGCCACAAACAATTGAATTTCAATTGAATCTAGCCTGCCTTCTCATGCCTACATTACGCATCCACCCCACAACATGGGTCACTCAGTTGCCACTAGGCCACACAGTGGATTTAGAATCAGAAGGTTTAGACCTTTGTCTCAGATCCAATATTTTGACACTTAGTGTTTGGGGACAAGGTCTTAATTTCCTGGAGGAGTCTCTTTGACGTATGGGATCACAAAATCCTCACAGGTTGTTCAATGTATGTGGAAGCCTGGGGCAGGACAGGCCATTGAGTCCTTTATATAAATAGCTGAAATGGTGTAGAAACCAGAGACATGTTGCATGGAATCATGCCTGGGACTTTGGAAGTATCTTAAAGCAACAGGCTCCCCTTACTGGGGGCGTCTCCTTAACTGTGGAGTCTAACAAAGTCTTGGACTGCTGTCAGAGTGGCGTCACCAAAAGCCACCAGCATCCTGACAGCTTCATTCACTAGCTTGTGGGGTTCTTCGTATGACTTTCTGCTTATGTTATTGGAGTTGTTATTATTATTAGTGTTTTTATACTTCCTGAGGCTTTTGAACAAAGGACAGAGAGGAGCCTTTAATAAACAAAGCCTCACATTTCAGGCAATGGACAGAAAAAGAACAGGAAATATACACCCCGGTGATGTGTCTAATGTCTCATTGGGGTTAGCTTGGACTTTGGCTCCATACGCTTCCCTGTCCTCTTTTATCCTTGTGCCAAACTCCAGTGTTCTTCCAAGAGGCTTCTCCACAACTTGTCCACCTTAAAAGGACTTTTTTTTTTTTTAGCCACTAGCCATTACTTTTCATAGGAAATACAGGGCTAACCAATCACTCCATCCTTGCTGCAGGAAATCTAATGGAAGTTCCTTGCAAAGTTTTCCAACTGACACCCTCTCTCTTGGTCTACAGTTTGCTTTCCACCCTTCTCCCTGTCCCATTACTTTGGGGCACAGCAATAAAAGTAAACACAAACCTTATGATGTATCGGGGTGCTGTGTACAGTGTTTGACATACATTTTCCCCTTCCAATCTTCACCAAAGTACTAGGCAGAAAGACCTAGAAAGCTGCAGATGAAATCCAGGTGACAGAAAAACTATAAGAAGTTAGGATAAAACAAAAACAAACTGACAGAAAATATAGACCACAGAAAATCAGCCAAAAGAAGTAAAAAGGGATTCATATCAATATTTCAGAAACAGATAATGCCCTGAATGAGCAAAGGAGTGCAATTCAATCAATGGATGGTCAGATTAGTGAGTCTGAAGAGCAGAAGCAAGTTCTGATGAACAAGTCCTAAGTATTTCTCACTGCCATTACAGACTGCTAACTTCCTTAATAAGCCCTTTATCATGAATTTTTGTCTCAGGATTCTGTGCAGTGATTGTAATGGATATTAGAAACTAGAGCTCCTCTCATGAAAACAATCCAGAGACATGGGAACTTTTTCAAAGAAAGTTACATCGATACCTTGTTTAAAATATTTTTCTTGGCAAGCTGAAATTCTTTTCTCGCATTTTGTACTCTAACTCTCTTTGAGAGCAGACAATTCCTTTTTATCTTGTTTTGTTTTACAGTTTTTCATTAAGTAAATTGAAGAGGTTTCTTTAAGGTCAGGGGAATTGGGATGCTGTAACTTCATATCCCAAAGTTCTCTCTTTGCTGCTAGAAATGGAGGCTGCTGTTTCTTTTTATGGTCCCTATCTGTGACCATTTTGATTACTGTACATCTTCTGCTTCTCCAAATCCAACCCTCTGATCACTCTGCAGAAGAAAGATGTGATGATTTGCTTCTGCAGAAACTTCCACTCTCTGAAACCCTATGAGACCGCTCTACTTTGATCGATAGCATCTTTCTGAGTTGAAATCAACCCAATGGCAACCAATTTGGGCTTGATAGTTATACTGGATGTGTTCTAGGTTCTTAGACTAATATGTTGCATCTCAATGTTTTTTCATGTGGATGGTCATCACTCACAGTTATTGTGTTCAAGATGCATGGGTAGTTGATAATAAAAATGATCCTGCTGTGCTTTGTCTTGTAGGGTCATCGCAGCTCAATTTGTTTATCATGCATTACTTCCCGCCTTCACATTTTCTATCTACATGCCAAATCTACTTTGGGCTGATTTTTTTAAAGTCCAATTGGCCATAAAGACTGATTAAAAAATAGCAATGGTTTTAAGACGGTTTTTCCCAATGCTATTACTTAACCTTTGTACATGTTGTATGTTTGCAGAGGATTTACATGCTAATTAATTGCTTTTCACCACAGACCTTGAAAAGGGTGCCTGACTGCTTCTTTCTAGGCTTTAAAAAAAGACTTTATGAGATGAGAGAAATGTTTGTCCTGCTCCCACAATAGCTTGTATTGAAACTCCTGTGGACTCTTCCAGTTTCTGATATTCATGTCTCTCTTCACATTCTCTTCTCCTACATTCTCTAGGACAGTGGTTCTCAACCTTGATAATGCCACAACCCTTTAATACAGTTAGTTTCTCATGTGGTTGTGACCCCCTCACCCATAAAATTATTTTCGTTGCTACTTTATCAGTGTAATTTTGCTACTGTGGTCAATCAAGCAACCCGTAGAAAGAGTCATTTGACCCCCAAAGGGGTCACAACCCACAAGTTGAAAACTGCTGCTTAGGAGCAACTGATGCCTATGGCTACGTTTTGTCACACCTTCACTGGCATACACTTAGGAGATGAACTTTTTCCCCTTCAATTTTGGCTCCCATTATGATCTCCTAGTGGTCAAGTTATAAGGCAGATGGGAAATTGCCTCAGTTCACCAGGGGCCTCAGGGTCTGGGTTCTGTAAATTCCCTTTGTGAAATTTCAGATACAGAATAGCTTAGCGAAGAAATGAGAAGCAAAAGGGAACTTACACTGGCTGCACATCGGCTACGGCTAACCATTTGTTGGCATCTTAGATGACAGACTTCGTTTAGTTGACATACTAGCCATCTGACAGAGATGTTTCATTCCCATTTTTACGTGTGAAGAAATTGCCAATGCCAAATAACTTGGAAATGGTAAAATACAATCTAAAATGGAATCAGGTTGACTCTAATGTCAGCATTCTTTGTGTTCACTTGTCCTGAGAATTCTCAACACAGCTTGTGGTTGAGCACATGGAGAGCATCTTTCCTTTTGGTCCATTATCTATGCCCACTTTATCAGAAGCTGGCTTCTAAGTTTACCATGGAAGTCAAACTTCCTCCACTCTCAGACTATTTGGTCTGACTAAGGTTGACTACCACTTCCCCATCCCTTATAAGGTGGACTTAAGGACATATGATTCATACATAGCCAAGCAGAATAACCACATGTTCCCAGGCACCAAAATGGTTTAGAGATAGGGAAATGGTCTACCCTTGGTCAACAAACTCCTGTGATCAATAGACAATAGTTCTCCAAAGATATCAGTTTTCAAGTCAAATACTTTTTAATAAAACAGGAATGTCGACTTTGACAGGTTTATAGATTAGTATTATTATTTTAACTATATGTTTTATTTGTTTGATTTTGCTGTGTCCCTTTCCCTGTAAGATCCAATTAAGGTATGATCACAGAGAAAATTGCATGAAATTTGGAAGACAGAGGAAAGAAGCAGTCTTTTTGTAAAAAATAACTTTATTTGTAGTTCTTACAGCTCTCATAATATTCCATATATCAATTATATCAAGCATACCTGTACATAAGTTGCCACCATCATTTTTGAACATTTACTTTCCATTTCAGCCCTTGGTATCAGCCCCTCTTTTTCCCCTCCCTCCCCTCCATCCCACTTTCATAACATCTTGAAAAATGATAAATTGTTATTTTCATGTCTGGCACTGACCATTGTATCCCATCTCCCATGTTTCTGTTTTTCATTCCCCTGGGAAGGGGTGTGTTATGCATTGACCATTGTGATGGCTACCCCTTTCCACCCTTCCTCCCCCCGACTTTCCCCTATCCTCCTGGCATCAACATTCCTATTTCTGTTACTGATTTATCTGACCTGGTTTCCTGTGATGTGAACTCTTATTTGTACCTGTGTACATTCTCCAGTTTAGCCTGCAGAAGAAGGCAGCACTGGGATCATGATGGTGGGGGGTGAGAAAGCCTCAAAGAACCAAAGGAATATTGTGTATGTCATTGGTGCTGTACTGCACCCTCATTGACTCTTCCCTTCCTTGTATTCCCTTTTTGTGAGGGGATGTCCAATTGTCTACAGATGGGTTTGGGGCCTCTGCTCTGTCCCCCTTCATTCTCAATAATATTTTGTTTGTTAGCTTTTTTGTTTGGGGTCTTCTGGTGCCAGTTGCCTGATTCCATTGGCATGTCAGGATAGCACAAGCTGGTGTATTTCTTCCATGTGGGATTGTTGCTTCTCTGCTAGATGACTAGCTGTTTAATTTTATGCTTTCAAAAGCCTAAATTCTATATATTTTGATAGCCAGTCACCGTCAGCTTTCTCTACCACAATTGCTTAGGCATCCATTTTGTTTTCAGCAATTGTGTTGAGGGTGAGTGTCACGGAATCTCAGGATGTTAGAACAAAGTGTCCTTGCCTTGAGGGAGGGCTTGAACAGAGGCTCAGAGTCTGCCCACTTCTCCAATGTGTTGCCATATAAATATACATACACAGGACAATACCTCTATTTTATGAATTAATACATTTAAATAAGAGCACACCTCTTTTTATACCTCTATCCATAACTTTGCTTTCTAGATCTTTCCTGTTTCCTGTTACCTTCCTCTGTGCCACCATCATGCTCACCCTTTTTCTGAAGCAGTCTTTTCATGATGCGTTGAGTATTTAGTTACAGTTCATGCATATTTTCCCTACTTTGCTGTCTTGTGTAATTGGTGTGCAGCAACAAAACCATGTTGTAAATCTGTGATCTCCTGTTGGGTCTGCTCCTTCATCTCTTGGAAGCCTAGACCAGGTTGTGTATATATGTGCACCACAGTAGCAAAGCTCACTTTCTCCTCCTACAAGTCACACGTATCACTGAAACTGCAGATAATGACAAACAAACAGGAGTTAAAGTTGTCCTTGTGGATTCCAGTTTTTCTGTCACTACTACATGGATGGCACTCTTCTCCAACTAATTCCCAGCTTCTGTTTCTGACTATTGCTCTTTTAAGGAGCCCTGGTAGGCAATGGTTGTGCACTTGGCTGCTAAGCAAAGCAAAATGTTGGATGGTTCAAATTCACCCAGCATCTACACAGGAGAAAGAACGAATGATTTGCTACTGTAAAGCAAACTCCATTGGGTAGTTCTATTCTGTCACAGGGGGTTGACTCGAGTTAAAAATGACTCAATAACATCTATAATAACAACACTGGTCCTTTTCACTTCTGGTGACTTTAGGCCTATACCAGAAACCACAGCTTCGTAGATTTAGTCACTTGCTCCCACAAAGTCATATTCCCTTTGAAACAGAAAAATCTGAAGAGGCATCATTTAGCCTCCCAAACACTTTCTTTCAAACTTTTTCTTCAGGGTTAGGTTTTTCAACAAGCTCAGGATGTAAAATTCTCACCCACCAATACACCATTAATCAGTGAAGAATCCTGTAGTAGTAGATCACTCTGGTAATATCTTTCATTATCCTCTGAGACTACAAAGGCTATCAGTCAGAGCCCTAATAATAACCAGATATCAGACAACTTGAATAGACTTTAAGAAATGTAGAAAGAGACCATAAGTCCCATGCTAGTCCATAAATCCGTCTTGAGACTCACACGGCCACCTGCATGATGCAGAATGCAGGAAGATCACAGGCCGGTGGATGCAGAGTTGCATGGATACAATGGTGGTGGCCACATCACAGGGCTCACACAGGTCTCAACATGACTCATCAACGAAAAGGTGAAGGTAGAGGGAGCAAGAGGGGCCATCTCCAGGGAGCCGTTTATCTCGGTTGCACCTCCAAAAGAAGTCATCCAAAAGAAGCTGATTGAGGGCTGAGCCCCGGTGGCGTAGTGGTTATGCGCAGGACTGCAGCCCAGTGGGATGGAGGTTTGATTCCAGCGCCACGGAGCAAAGGCTGGGCCTCCTACTCCCACCACCTGATGGCAGTGATGCCCCCCCCCCCCCCCACCAAAAAAAAAACCAAAAAAAAAAAAAAAAGAAGCCGATTAACAGGCTAAACTCCACCCATATTTTTTCAAAGGTGTCATGTTACCCCCCCACCCAAAACTAACTACCACACATTCCATTCTGACTGACTCAGCGAAGGGCATTGATTTGACCAACAGTATAGTAACAACCCGAAGCAAGCAAAACCCTGGTAGAGGAACTCATAATTTCCATGTTTCTGTCTGAAATCTTTTCTTTCTGAAATTTCATTTAACTCTGAAGACAAGATTGAGCTAACTGCTGGAGGATGAGAAACCATGTGAAGCAAAGTTGATCCACCAAGCCACAACGTTTTTAGTTGGCTTCATAGTGAGACATTTACGTGAGCCTCAGTTTAGATGAAAACCATCTAGTCAAGTCCAAGTTAGTATTCAAAGCCACACAGCCAATTTGAATAATGATAAACAACAATAAATGCTTATGGCCTAAGCTCAAGTGGAACCTTCAGAGAAAAATTGACACACTATTCATAACCATGATCTCAAGCATATTAACAATAATGAAGATGTTGCACAAGATGGTACAATGCTCCATTCTTTTAAATATGAGTAGTCTTGAATCAAAGCCAACTTTGCTGCCAACATGACAACAACTTATAACATTGTTTGATATGCAAAATTTTGTATTGGCTTCTTATACAACATTATTGCTATAGTAGTTAGTTGATCCACTGCTTCTCAGACAGAAGGGGCAAGGGAAGGACATAGCATGACTAGAGTCCATTGAGATCGGGAATGGTAGAGTGGGTCTTGCTGATATGAATTACACTCCAGAAACACATGACCAAAGCAAGGCATAACATGCCCAAACTTTCTTGTCTATATCCCTATGATCACCTGATCGTTTTTCTGGGGTCATAACCAACCGGAAGCCAGTCAAGTGGTGAAATTGAAATATACTGTTTATAGTGTTCAGCATCTTGGGGGAGGGGGGAGAACAGTGCAAAGAAGGCCAAGTTATAGACCAAAAAGAATCAGTGCACACTCAGAGATAATGACCTAAATCAAAAGAGGAGTGTCAAGAACATAAATGATATATGACTGCTGAATAAGGAAGTTACTTGGATATCACAAAACAGGCTCCTCCTTATGTCCTCCTCCTTATGTCTAGTGACCCTGTAGAGACAGCATGCCATCTTCTGTCATAGCTTCAGGTTTCTGATTTCTGAAGTGAAGTGTTCAACCAAGGTCTCTGTCCAATCACCTGTTCTCCCTAAGGCATTGTGTTTTTCTGAGCCACTTTAGGAAGGACTGATGATCACATTGCCAAAGACCTTAAATATCCCAGATACTTTGAGAAAGGAAGGAAGAACTCCTAGCAAAATAGCTTACAGGTATATGTATTTTTACCATTTAACCATGATATCAAAATTTATGGCCCGGTGGCGTAGTGGTTGTGCACGGGACTGCAGCCCACTGGGATGGAGGTTCAATTCCAGCTCACAGGAGCAAAGGCTGAGCCTCCTACTCTCACCACCAGAGGACAGTGATGCCTAATAAAATAAAATAAAATAAAAATTTATGCTACATAAGATCTTGAAACAGAGAGATTTGTGTCCGACTTCAGAAAGCTTATATCTAAGGCAAATCCTTAGTAATACACTGAGGGGTGGAAAAGGTGTGAGAAACAGTTGACTATGATTTGGGTCACAGGGAAAGCTTCTTGGAGGTGATAACACTGCAGCTTCAATTGAAAGTTGGAGATGGCCCTCAAGGAAGCAGGGAGTGGGAGCGAATAAAGGGCCTGTGATAGATTAAGTGGTTATACAACCTTGCTCACTCTTTTCCTTATTCCCACATCTAGAGTGAATTCATTCTGCTTCAATCCATGTGACATAGTCTTGCCAGTTTAGAATCTTGGGCTAAAAGGGGGATCACATGGAGCCCCTTGTCTTTTCTTCTCTGATATTTCCATATGAAGAACAACATTTGCTTGTGTGGTGCCATAAGGAAAATGACAAATACCAGCCCACCATGAAAAGCCAAGCCAAGAGAATCCATAACTTAAGACGGAGCTGCCTAACAAACCATACTTTATATAAGCTAACCCAAAGCTTGTCTGCAGATAGATGGATGGGTCAACCCAGGTTAGATCCACAAAGCTACTCTGGCCAGTGTGCAGAGAAATGAGAAGTAAAAGCCTATCTTTGGATGCAGCTGAAATGTTGTGATTTATTAGACAGTGTAGTTATGATAAAGGTCTAACCAGCACAGGGAGTTTCTTTGTTGTAAACAGAGAGTCCAAGAGAAGAGCATCTTAAATAGTCTACATCAAAAGGGACCAAGATGGGAAGGGGAAGAAATTCCATAGAGTTGCAGTCCATACCTCATCTGCCACAAAGATAGCTTAGCTGCACAATTGTATACATTAAGGACAGAGACACTGGTACAGGAATAGGGTCAATGGTCAGTAAGTGATAGCTACCCATATTGTCACTATGAGTCAATGGTAGTTTTATTGATTGTTATGATCACCATTATAATGTACTTAATGACCACTGGCTTATGAACTTCAGAGAGTTATGTGTATAAGGATGAAAGGAGATACAACTTGGTGAGACATCTTTGCAAAGGGCTTTATTAAGTCAAATGATTCAAACCATTGTCACTTCTAGAAAATTCACATGCATGTACACTTTAATAAGGCAAATCACATTAACATTCAGCAGCGACCCAATAAGTACAATCTTTTCATAGAGTGAAGGGCGTACCCTTCCCTGCATGATTTTCCCCACTGAGCACAAGACATTGGATCCATCAGAAGGTTGAAGAGAGGACCCATCTGCCCTCGTTGTTCATGCAACAAGCTCAAACGAAAATTTGAAAGGAAGACTTTTTATTAAAATTATAGAGTAAGGCAAGACCACAAGCTAGTATTTTTCTTGGCTGGAATCCTTAGGAACCCGGAATCCTCCCACATAAATATAGCATTGTCAGATTTTTCTTGCATAGATGCTTATTTATCTTCTTTTGGGATCCCGTGTGTATGTGTATGTGTGTGTGTGTGTGTGTAGTGGCTTTTGGAAACATTTTCAAAGCTCTCCTACAGTCTTTCAGTAACCTTCTCCACTGGGCTGGGAAATGCCCTTTGTGCTAAACTGTGGGAGGAAACGATTTCAGCATTTAAAAATGAACACAAACTTGTATTGATGAAAAACAAAACAGGAGACGAAAGCAGGCCTCAGAGTTGCTCTTTCTGGGCTCCTTTTTCTCATGCACACTGATCCTCTGTATTGAGGACCTACAGTGCCCCAGGTCCTAAGCCAGATGCGGGGCAAGTACTGACATAAGGTATTATCTTGACACTCAGCACAGCAAACTAGAACAGAGTCGGGAGCATATCGACATGGCACATTGGAATGGCCAAGTGCAGTGGGCCTTCTAAGTGTCTTATAAGCCGCCATCATTTTAGTAGAGACTTTCGAAGGCCCTCCTCTGCCAGTCCAGGCAACTGTGCTGCAAGGAGACCGAGCAGATTCCAGTAGTGCTTCCAGACTAAGATCGTTTCGAAAGACAGACCTGAAAATCAGCCCAGGACACTCACACAGGCCACACTCTCTCATCTGGAAGTGACCGGGCAGGTGGCACACAACCTGGAAGGGGGTTGCTATGGTTTGAGGTTGCCAGACATTGGGACCCACGGGACCCTAGCTAAGAACCATGAATGAGAGACAGAGTCAGGCATCTGGACGAAGGGGTCTGGGAAAAGAATATCTGCCACGGGGCGATATTACAGACTTCTCCAAGCAAACAGAGATGGGGCTGGGGCAAGCAGGGATGGGGTGGGGCAGCAGGTTGGGGGTGTGTGGACATGAGACCAGAGATGGAACTGTTTGTGCACCCATACATGTAGAGAGGATGTCATCCCTCAAGACCTTGGGTTTTGGTTTCCTCATCAAAAGCTTGATAAAAAATTCCCAATATTTCCTAAGATGAGTGGAAAGTGTGTGTGAGGGGGAGAGGCAGGGGGGCAGGATGGAGATAAAAGGATGTGAGAATAGCCCAGGTCCAGGACAGGATGGGCCTTGAGGGAGGAGTTACGGAAGCTATCTTAGAGAAACAGAATCCAATTAGGAGATCCAGGCATCCATCCAGAGGGTAAAAGCCTCATGATGACAGGTGAAAAGGAGCCTGGGTTGTGCAAGTGTTGCTGCTAATGAAGTGGTTTGTAAGGCGAAGCAGCAGTTTCATGGGAGAAAAACTCGGTGCTGGGCTTCCCGGAAATTTCTTGTCACTGTGTGCTGCCAAGCCAACTGCCCACTTCCCGAGTCCTCAAAGGGCAAGCTAGAACGCCCCCAGAGGGTTTCCTGGACTGCAATCTTTACAGAAGCCAATTCTATTAGGACTTCTCCCCTGCAGAGGGACTGGTGGGTTTGCACTACTGATTTTTCTGATACCAAGCACCCCGTCATTGTATTCTCAATACTCCTTCTCATAAAGTTTACAGCCTAGAAATCCCCGTGGGTGGTTCAACTCTGTCATAAAAGACTGCTGTGAAGAGAAATTGACCCGAGGATTTCTGAAAATGGGTAAGAACAGAGAGAAAAGTGACAGTGATAAGAGATAGCATTGATAAAAATAGCTGCTTAATTAACTATGTCACATCAAGGATCAAAGTGGGGAACTCTAAAGCGAGGCTGTGCAGTAAAATAGCCACCAGCCTCATGTGGCCAATAGACCCTTTGCTGTGGATTCTGACACACAGACACCCTATCTGTGTATACAGGAGCAAAACACAGCCTGGTGCTGTGCCATTCTCACTGTTGTTCTTATGAGGCCAGTAATGGGGCCCTGTGTCAGTCCGCCTTGTTGAAGATCTTCCTCTTTTTCACTGCCCCATTATGTGACCAAGTACATTATCCTTCTCCAGGGACATGTCTCCCCTGCCAATGTGTCTAAAATTAGTGAGATGAATTCTCCTCACCCTTGCCTCTTTGGAGCATTCTAAATGTACTTTTCCCTAGATAAATTTATTTATCATTGTGGTGATCTATGGTACATTCAGTGTTCTTTGTCATTGCAATAATTCAAATACATCAATTCTTCTTGGGTTTCCCTTCTTCAGTGCACAACTTTCACGTGGAAAATATGGAGATTTGGGTCAGGTGGTTGGAAATACTATGGTTGGAAATACTGTGGTACACCCTTCAACATACCCTCCTGGCTTTTCAACACTTTAAAGAGAGCTTGTGCCGCAGATGTACCCAATGCAGTGTGTCATTTGATCCCTTGAGTACCGAGATCCTCTAAATTCTTTAAATATAGCATATTTATTTTGCAAAATAGCTCATGGATGATTTTGCATATTGATTTCATGTTGAAATAAGAAGAGTATTCTATGCTAAGTAAAGTATGTCAGTATAACTAACTCCATTTGTCCTGTTTTATTATCTTTCAGTGTGGCAGTGACGAATTTAAAAATTACATTTGGGACTCACATGTGTAGCTTGTGTTAAAGTTCTATTACACAACGATCTCTAGTGATTACCCAACTTGGAAATTGTGCTGTCATTAAGCAAAGTAGAGAGAGTAGAATAGTGGAATGTTATATATTCTTAAAAATTGTCAGTATACATGTGAGGCACTTACTGGGCATCTATGCAGGGCTATCTACTTTGGAAACAAGTTAAATATGTAGGGAAAGTAGGCTCATAAAATAGGTCCACTGGATACAGCACATTTGACATCGATGTGGGTATGGTCATGCAGACCTCAGCATTTGCTAAATAATTCTCATGAAGTAGGCATCATGCTATTCTACATATTCCCAACCATGCTAAGAGGAAGGTATTCTCATCACCACCACTTTCTCTATTTCTCAAATGAGGAAACTGAAGGTAATGTACACAAAGTCACAAAGCTATTAAATGCAGAGCCCGTGATATTGGAACCTTAGGGCCCTGCTTTTCCTGGACACATTTCAGTGCTTAGCCTGTTTTTCTCTGAGGCTGAGAGTACAGAGCTATAGTTCTGGGGCTGCATCAGATACAGGTATGAAGAAACTCCCCCATTTGTGATTCCGTTCTATATCTTGGAGGTCATCCCCCAACGGCCAGCATTACCAGCACATCCTGTCAAGCACAGGGTCTTCTCTCTGGTGGTCAAAATCAGGCAGCTAGGACATGCCTTTGACTCCAAAGAGAAGGTGCTGAAGGAGATGTGGTTCCACTCCCTGATCAGAAACAAGCGTGTCATGGCCAGCTCTTTCCCCAGGATCATGCCTATGGGACTGTGGAACTGCAGGATTCGGAGAAGACCTGACTTACACCAGGTGCTGCACTGGCCCCGAAGAGCCACCCTGCACACACATTGCATTATTGCTCTCCTTAGTGACGACAAATTTGGTGCCTTGAAATAACACCGATTCATTCTCTTACAATTCTGGGAGTCTACATTCTAAAATCAAAGTGTTGGTGATACTGCATTTTTTCCTGTAGGCTTTCGTCTTCCTCAAGATTCTGAACTTAATCACACCAGCAATTATGCTTCTACCATGCAAGAGTCACAGATTCACATATGCTAAAGGATATCGCAAGTCTAGGAGCTTACAAGTCTTCTCTTGTTCGAGGATCACCTCCTTAGCAAAAGCTCATGCTGAAGAATTTACAGGTGTAACATGGCCAATTATGTGTTGTGATACTGGGGGATGGGGGTGGAAATCATGTCATAAGAAATTTTGAATTGTCTAGATTTTTCTCTACAGAAAAACCCCGGACACTTTTGTCATACTCGTAAATAATTTAAGAGTGTGTAATCCAAGATGGAACAAAATGTACTGAAGAGATGGATGGGTTAAGGGTTGAGTTGCTAGCTGAAAGGTCAGTGGTTCAAACCCACGAGCTAATCCTTGGGAAGAAGATGAGGCTGTTTGCTTTCATAAAAATGTACAGCCGCAGAAACTGTACAGGGCAGTTCTACCCTGTCCTCTGGTGTCACAATGAGTCAAAAAGGATTCCATGGCAGTTAGCTTGGTCTTAGTTTTCCAAAGCTGCCATGACAGAATGCTACACAGTGTGTGGTTATAAAGAACATAAATTTATTTTCTCAGAGTGGCAGAAGCTAGATGTCCAAATTAGAGTCTGGGCTGTGTTGATTCATTTTGAGGACTTGGAGAAATCTCCTAGTTTCATCAGCAGTCCTCGCTTTAACTTTCTTGCATGTTTGCAATTGCTGCCATCAGGAGCCCTCTCCTCCAACTGTGTGACTCCGTTATATAAAATACCACTCAGAAATGATGAGGATTACTTATGCTTGGATATCTTGTTAAAAATTTACTATGGCAAAATTGATAGGCAACAAAATGCATTCATTTCGAAATTCAGTTCAATGCTGTTGACAAATTTGATGATGCAGTAGGTAAGCCCTTGGCGACTAACCAAAATGTTGGTCCGGCTAGTCCTTGGGATCAAAGATCTGGGATCTCTCCAGAAAAGATCACAGCGTAGGAAACCCTGTGGCTGTCTGACTCTTGATGCTTGGGTCCGAATTGACTTGGAGGCACACAGTCACCACCACCTCCCCAATTACCCGGGAACCTTCCTTCTAAGTTTCCTTTGAAATCTCTCACCATTTCTCTGCAGCCTCAGGCAACGGCTGGTCTGCTTTCCCCACAGATCCATTTGATCTGTTCTGAGATGTCCTCTCTATGCAAGCATGCATTGTGTGCTTTTGCATCTGGCTTCTTTAGCTTGATATAATGTTTTTTGGAAATGGAGCCACATATCGGTATCCGAAAGCAGCAATCCATTCATTTTCAACACTGAGAACAACTCCAGGGTGTGGCGTGTCACTTTTTAAAACCCGTTCTCCCACTGGTGGATATTTGGATAATTCCAGGGTTGAAGATGCACAGCATGGATACAGCTGCTATAGACGCCCTTGGAATTTATCTGCATAGATTGGTTTTTCATTTCTGTAAGAATTGCTTTGTCATAGGGTAAACACCTTTGTAAGAAACGACCATGCTGGCCTGAGATACAAACCAATTCTGGGATAAAAATACTACTTGTTTTATACATTTTGTTCTTTCTCTTTTAAAAAGGGACAGTCAAAATATGTAAGCATGAGACTCTCCAAATCTGTATGCCTCCCGCTAAGGTGGCAGAATCATACCCAGTTTCCTTTCTCACCCTGCGGGGGAAGGATGGAGACCTGGGAGAACCTGCAGAGCCACTGCCACTCTCACTTGGGGTTCCAAGGAGCCACCAGCTTTCAGAACAGACTTTGCTGCAATTTCCCATCATCCAAGTCACCACCCCACAGAAGTATTTAAAAAACCCTTCTGTTTGTATTTTGAATATAAAAGAACCTGCTTCTCCCTCAAGAGGAAAGCCTTTTAGTGGATCGCTCTGCGTACTCTGGTTGCCTTTGCAGTGGACACACTAATGTGCTTTGCTTAAGAGGTCGGGCCCTTCCCTTTTCCTCCCTGCCCTGGTTTCCTCCTTTTTCATCAACTTTTCCATTAGCACTTTTTCTCTTCTTCCCACAATGATGGCCCTGGCATGCACTCAGTGTCAACCGCCATTAAAGGAGGTACTATGAGGATAATATTTCTGCGACATTGGATTGTACTGGAGACATAAAAGGCCCAGATAAGGCCTCACAGTGGAGCCAGGGACACAGGTCTGGGCACAGAGTGCGTGCGTGTGTGCGCGTGCACACATACACCCATACCCACACACACACACACACACACACACACACACACACCAGCCCTAGTCAATGGTCTCAATCTGTGAAAATGGTTTCCCCGAGGGTGATTTGGGGAGAAGAAATGCCTTGTCCTGCTCTGTAACTAGATCCCGAGCATGCTAGAGCTCACCGCCTGCCCATTGCCTAACTCACAAAACCACCAAGCTGAAATGATTATTTTGACTGTGACACTTGGCTGGATGAGCTGAGGATGTAGCAGCTGGGATCTGATGAGTCTGTTCTCAGGCTAATGAGTCATTCTCCTATCGTTTTTTTACTCCTGGATATTAATGGGTTTCCATACAATTCCATTATGCCAACACTTGCATCTAACGTCCACTGGTGAAGGGCTAGAGGGGCTGTGAGTGTTATGTGATTTGGAGCAGATTCTGACGCACAGGAACTGCAGGTGGCAGAGGAGAACTGCTCTATAGGATGTTTGAAGCTTTATTCTTCAGGAGAGCAGATCTCTAGTCTGTTGTCCCAGGTGGGAACCATGTGCCCCTTCAATCCTGGAAGCCTGAGAGTACAAAGCATGAGACAGAGGACCTGCATATATTGACATGGCTTGTTTTGGGGGGGTGTCTTCAGTCTTTACTTTCCTAAAGTGTTTTACACTCCAAAGGAGAATGCAGTGTATGTGGCAGACTCTGGTGGGAGACAGTTAAAGGACAGGGAGCATCATATCCTCTGCATGGAAGGGTCTTGCTGGGAGGCAGGGAACACACACTCCCTGGGGTCCTGAACACAAGTGCAGAAGTATTGGCCGTTCATTGTGCCCCCAACTCCTGGCGATTATTTTTGAGTCCACTGTACTCCCTCAGACAGCCTTGTTCTGAAAGCCAGGAGAAATGCATCTTGGTGATGGAAGCTACGGGGGAATGTTTTTCAAGACTTGTTTGGTCTGTATTGTTTCATGTTTTTCTTTTCAATCTTTTTTTTTTCTTCCTGAACCTGTTCCCAGGATATAAGTCAGAACACTAGTTTCATTCTCCTTCAGTTCTGGAACCTTCTCAGCCTTCCCTTCTCTGCCTGATTTCTCTCACCCCTAAACTAGGGTAAAGCACAATAGCTATTGCAAGGTAGCTCTTCCAGATGAATTGAGCAAACCCTTGTAAAGCTGTTAGCTTGCTTACCCTGTGGCAGATAAGGCCCAGTGACCAGCATGGTTTACGCTCCTCATCTGTAGATCAGTTAGCACTGTGGTCCTGTGCCCTCTAACCCAGAGCAACCCTGGGAGTGCCAGAGTCCACCCCTATCCCACGCGGTTTCCAAAACTGACCTTTGGCATGCAGGTGAATAGGCATTCCACTAAGTGATATGTAGTTGAGGGCATTATCTCCTTTCCATCGACATTGACATTGATATTACTAGGAAGTGACTACCCATTAATTAAGAATTACAATCTTCAACTTCTGGGCAGCTAGAGAGGTCATGTTACCATGACCTCTCACGTAAAGATACGTGAGTGGAAATGAAGTGGGTCACCCCTGGTCCTCGGGGTTAACATGCTTATGTCTGCCCTCCTCCTGAGGATAACTAGACAACCTAGGAATCACAGATAGAAGAAACAGTGTCCCTGTCATCAGAGAGCTACCTAAACACCTTTGTGCCAAGAATGAATGTTTCAAGAATTAGTTTTAAAAGTGTTTTTTATTGAAACGGAGGCTTTCAAGTTATTATTTTTATAATATTAGCACAGTCTGATTAATAAAGGACTGATATTATTTCTATATGTGAGTTACTGCCTTATTATAAACCCAGCCCCCTGGCATCCTTTCACCTTTGTCATTACACACCACCATCACCACCACATAAGTGAGAGGCTTTGACATATTTTTAGCGTTAATAAGAGCTAGTGGGAAGATTCTCACCAAGAAGAAAGGTGTCTCAGAACACAAAGCTTTATGAGGGCAGAAATTATTTATATATATACCATTTTGAAGAATCCCTGGTCTCGCTGTGAGTTAGGTGTTGGTTGAATAACCTCAAGCTCCTTGGCTCAAACTCTCCAGTCACTCTCTGGTTGAAAGATGCAGCTCAGATGTGATCCTACAACGAGTTACAGTCTCAGAAGTCCTGAGAAAGTCACTGAGAAAGTCCTGAGAAAGTCCTCAGAAGTCACTATGTGATGGAATTGACTCAATGGCAATAGATTTTTTAAAAATTTTAATACAGTGTAAATGGTTCATAGATACTTGTTGATTGAATGGCACATTAGCCAGGGTAGGTGAACAGTTGTATAAAAGGTATACTTAAAATCTCAGTGGCTCAGTATATTGGACCTGTATTTTTTGCCTATGTATTGCTTCTGTCTTGCTTTTGGGTGAGCTGTTTTCCCCTGGGGATTATGAGGATCAGGATCCATCCACAGTCAAGCTTTGTTCTCCTATGGGGTCTTAGAGTTCTGCTGTGTCCCCGCACTGATGCAGCCAATAGAGAAAGTATGGACTAAGACAATCATGAGAAACAATTATAGTGACATTTTTTGAAAACGTGCACTCCATTCTGCCACATTCTATTGGACAGAATGTAATCAGATGACAACTCCTAGCTAAAATAGACATTAGGAAATAGATGTTCAATTACAAAGCCCTAACCAAAACTATTATGTCCATTTAAAAAAAATAATCTTATTGGGGGGCTCTTACAGATCTTACAACATTCCATAAATACAGTGATGCTATACGACAGAGTGGGTCTCCTTGAGACCCTCTTCAAAGGAGCAGACAAATCCATCATTTTCCAGTACAGGAAGCTGGTGGATTTGAACTGCTTACCAGGAGGAGTATATGGGTATCCTACTGCTGCTGCCACAAATTACCAGAGATGGAGAGGATTAAGACAGTGCAACTATATCATCATTCTGGAAGTAAACACTCAAAACCAAACTCAATGCCGTCCAGTTGATTCTGACTTACAGCAACTCTATAGGACAGGGTAGACTTACCCCTGTGGGTTTTCAAGGCCATTAAGCTTCGTCTTTCCCCCATAGACTGGGTGAGAGGTTTGCAGCACTGACTTTACAGTTAGCAGTCCAACATATAGGCCAACAGTGGCCAGAGGGCTGCAGTCAACTTGTTAAAATCAACTTGTTGGCACAGCTCTGTTCCTCTGGAGACTCCAAAGGAAAATTAGTTTATTTGCTTTTTCCAGCATCGGGAGGCCTATGGAATTGCTATGCGTCAGAATTCACATGATGGCACTGGAGTTTTGCTTTTGAGGCCTGGTGGTACTGGGTGCTAATCTTTGGACTCCTACCTACAAGGGTGGTGGTTTCAAATCCACCAGCCACTCCTTGGGAGAATGATAAGTTTGCCAGTTCCCGTGAAGATTCATAGCCTTAGCAACCCTGGCAAGCAGATTTTTTGTGTCCTAAAGGGATTCGGGAGTCAGATTCAACTTGATGACAGTGGGAGATGTCAACTGCATTCCTTGGCTGACGGTCCTTCTCTTTACCTTCAAAGCCATTTGTCATCTCTCTCTCTCTCTCTCTCTCTCTCCTTAGTCTTCCATTTCTGTTTTCTCGTGTCCTCCTATTTCTTTACTCTCTCTTTTCTCTTATTAACATCCTTGTAATTGCACAGGGAGTGCCTAGAGAATCCACACTGTACTGTCCTGCTAGAGATCCTTTCATGACTCATATCTGCAAAAATGCTTTTTTCTCTAGTTCGTGTGTATATTTATAGTAGACTTAGGGCATTACAGTATGGATATCTTTGAGGTGGCTACTGTCCCATCACAATATTCCCTCTGGCCTCCAATAATTCATATCTGCCCCTTTTGTAAAATGAACCAATTCCATTTATAAAACAAACCAAATTTAAGTCAATATTGTTTCATAGTGAACCAACAGGACAGATTGGAACTACTGATTTTGGGCTTCTGATTATATATCCTTTAAAAAATCATTTTATTGAGGGCTCAAATACCTCTTATCCCAATCCATCCATCCACCCATTATATGTCAAGCATATTTGTACATTTGTTGCCCTCATCATTCTCAACACAAGAGTTTTCTACTTAAGCCCTTGGTATCAGCTCCTCCCTCCTCAAAGCCACCTCCCTCATAGACTCTTGATAATTTATAAATTATTATTTTGTCATATCATACACTGTCTGATAACTCCCTTCACCCACTTTTCTCTTTATACTCCCCCAAAGAGGAGGCTCTGTGTATATCCTTATAATCAGTTCCCCTTTTCTCCCTCACCTTCTCTCCACCCTTTGAAATCACCACTCTCACAACTGATCCTGAAGGGATCATCTGTCCTGGTTTCCCAGTGTTTCCAGTTCCTATCTGTACCAGTGTATATCCTCTGGGATAGCCAGATTTGTAAGGTAGAATTGGGATCATGATAGAGGGGGAGTGGAGGTAGGCATGGAGACACATTTTAAAAACCAGAGGAAAGTTGTATGTTTCATCATTGCTACACTGCACCCTGATTGTCTCATTTCCTCCCTGTGACCATCCTGTAAGAGGATGTCTGATTACTACAGATGGGCTTTGGGTCCCCAATCTGCACTTCCCCTCAATTACAATGATATATTTTTGGTTCTTTGATCCCTGCTACCTGATCCCTTCCATATTTTGTGGTCACACAGACTGTGGTGCTTCTGAACTAGATAGCCCTTGTTTACTTTCAAGTCCTTAAGACTCCAAATGTTATATCTTTTGATAGCCAGGAATCATCAGATTTCTTTACCACTTTTGTTTATGTACACATTTGTCTTCAGAGATAATGTCAGGGAAGTGAACATCATGGAATTCCAGTTTAATAGAACAAAGTGTCCTTGCATAGAGGAAGTACTTGAGTGAAGGCCCAATGTCCATCTGTTGCCTTAATACTGAACCTATAAAAACATGCATGTAAATCTATTTTCCCATCATCATATATAAATATATCTGCCTAGGTAAATGCCTATATTTAGACCTCTATAAATGCTTTTTGCCTTCTAGTTCTTTCCTCTATTTCATTTTACTTTCCTCTTGTTTCACTGTCATGCTCAGGCTTCATTTGGGTTTCAGTAATTCCTCTCAGTTACATTGCCCTTGATCAATCCCTACCAGGCCTCCCACACACCCCTTCCCACTGATTTTGGATCACTTTTTGTTCACTTGTCCCTGGGTTGGTCACCCCCACTTACTTTCTCCCACCTCCCCATCTCCCACATGCCCCCCCACCCCCCACTCCCACTGAACCATCGGTACCATTGCTTTCTCCTCCAGACCGTTCATACAGCCTATCTTATCTAGGCAGACCTGCAGAGATAATAATATGCACACACACACACACACACACACACACAAACAAGACAAAGTGACCAAAAAAACTAAAACAAAATGACCACAAACCAATGACCAAAAAATATATGGAAAGAAAGGAAAAATAATAAATTTTTAAAAAGAGAAACCTATAAATACTTAATGTCTGTTTGTTGACCCCTAGGAGTGTCTTCCAGTTGAGTCTGCCAGGGTGCCACACATGGCCCCAAATTCTATCCTTGGCACTCCCTCAGAACCACTCTGCACTGCTCCCCCAGCTATTCTGCCACAGGTCTTTAGTGTTTTGCCTTGGTGTGGTGGGGTTAGTACAGGCCAATTCCACCACTGTGTCTCTAGTATTGTCCCCCGTGAGGGCCATGGGTCAGCAAGGGACATGATGTTTCATAGTGGGGTCAGTCATATGGACCACTCTGTGCATTGGCTCTTCTAAGTGGGGATATCATCATTCAGGTTTCATGGGCCAGGATGCGTTCCACTCTCTCTTCCTTCCCCTTCATTTGCTCTCATGTGCTCTGATCAGGCATGTCCCTGTCCCAGAGGTGCAGCTTCAGTGCTGTCCTCTACAGTAAATTTTTTTGGAGTGTGGGGCAGCTGTTCACATAGTTGGGATTGGGGACAGCCTTCAAACCCCTCTACTGACTCTACAATTCATGTGGTCACACTGCATTCACCTCCTGGAGCACTGGGTCTAAATCTGGGGCCTCGTTCTATATGAAGATATAAACAATACCCTCCCCTTGGATGGGTTAATGCCCTGTTCCCATGTTACACATTGCTATCTATCCCCCTTCCCTCCTTTTTGGTTGGCTACCATACGTAGCACTGGATTTTGTCTGGCCCCTGCCATACTATCTGGACCTCACCCCAGGAATATTTGTATACAATAGTTCTTTTTTCCTATGCCCCTTTTGCATTTTTTTCATGTCATGTTGTTCTTGGTCTTTCGTGCTTGACTTGGCATAATTTTCTCCAGTTCTTCCCATGTGGCTATGTGCTTCTTAAGTTCATCGTGGCTTTTTAGTGATGCATAGTACTCCATTGTATGTATATACCACAGCTAATTTTACTATGGACTTGGCCTACCACGTTATCCTCCTGTGGATCCACTTTTTCCCCTAGTCAACAAATATTCTGTTATTTGGAGGGAAAGATGGATGATACATTCAAGAGACACTGGTTGGGTGGTGGACCTGCAAAAATGGTTCTATATTTTATTATCTCACAAGAAGCCATGATAGTGTGGTCCACATCAGGTTGGAGTGCCACAGGGGACTAGTGATGGTGGGCTCTGCAAGGCGAGTACCACAGAAAGTTGATGGGTTGCCTGTTTTTATGTAGAACTCTGCGAATGGTGGGCAGAATTGCTCTGGTAAGGTAGATCATTGCAGAGACTGGGCAGAGGTCTCCACAGCAGCGTGGGATGCTTTAACAACAAGTTCCAGTGTTTTAATAATGTGATTAAGGTTTAAAGAAGAGCTATAACATCTGAGGGAGTCACCCAAAAATAAAACATGACTCTAATTTAGGAAAAAACAAAACAAAACTCAGCGAGTGTTAGCTGAGCTGCCTTAGGATGTGCGAGGCAGTAAAGCAGGTGAGAAGTTCCCATGTGGGATCATAGAGGACTCTGAGGAACTCCCCCAGCATGTAACCACTACATAGGCAGGAATTCCCAGGGAAGAATTTGGGTGGAATGTCCCCTGGTGGAGGGTGGGAGAACTTCCCCAGCCTCAGGCTATGCTGCACAGGGTGGAATACCCTAGGCTGTTGGGAGTGGTCTGGAGATCTCAAGTGTTGTGTGTGAGAAAATGGAAGAGACTAAGAAACAAAACAAAACAAAACAACTAAGACCTTTGAGACTGTGGGGCTAAAGAGAGAAGAGCATGAAACAAGAGTAACACTCTATCTGAGCCCTGAGCTGACCATGGTGCTGTAAGGATTCTATCCCTGCCCGGAGCTGGGATGAGCTATAGCTGTGTTGAGATAAAGCCCCTGCAGCAGCTCCAAATGATCTGGGCTCTGGTGAAGACAGATCCTCGCCGCTCTCCTCTGCGGTAAGTCAAACTCTTCCAGCCCCTTAATACCTTGTGGATCAGTGCCTACTTGTCTTTGTTACGCTCTTTCTGTGACCCAGTCGTGTGGAATTTCCCTCTTCATTACTCTCCTGGGCTGATTTTTGTAGAGTCCCTCTGGTATATGTTACTCATTGGCCACTATCCCGGAAGTCCCCCGGGTTTTATTTCCCTGGTTATATATCTCTATGGGAGCAGACAGCCTCCTCTTTATTCCACAGAGCAGCTGCTGGATTTAAACAGGTGACCTTGTGTTTAGCAGTACAGCATGCAACCACCTCATCACCAGGGGCTCCATTAAAATGTCCATTTTTTGCAGCATCAATTGAAGTTCAAAATCTCTTCTAAATATCCTTAGTTCAAAAGCCCCAGATCTCTTCATCTAACATCAACAAAAGAGAACAAACTTGGTGAATTGACACATGCTCATTTATAATCTCACAGTTCAGGAGTCAGAATACTGAAATCTAAATCCTGGCAAAGCTGCATTCTCCTGTAGGCTTTAGCCTTCTCCAGATTATAGACTGCTATCATTCCTTGTTTCCTGTCCCCTTTCTCCACCTCCAGGGCCAATAACCTAGTCTCTCTAATTTTTGTCTGTTTCTTTGGTCTCAACTTCTGTTACCACATCTCCATATTACTCAATTTACTTTCCTCTTACAAGTAATTGCATTAGGCCAACAAGAACAATACAGATTATGATCCTATTGCATGATTTTTTTCATTTATGAACATCTGCAGAGTTACCTTTTCCATAAGAGATTGTAGAGTCACAAATTCTAGGAACTAACATCTGGGCATTTTGTGGGGTCTGTCCTACTGATTAAATATTTGGTGGTAAACATATAGATGTTGCTGTCACAGATGAAATAATTAACACAATAATTGACACAATACATAGGAAGCACAGATATAGGTCATCAGGGAGAATATCCTTGACTTCCTCTATCAAGTTGTAGTGTTTTAACATGTGATTAAGGTTTAGAGAAGAGCTATAATATATGAGGATGTCAACCAAAAATAAAACATGGCTCCCATTTAGGAAAAAAAAAGTAGGACAATAGCCAACTCCTGGAATTAGGGGATAATATAAAGTCTTTCTACAAGAATAAGACAATGAAGCAGTATCCATTTGCTACAATGACCTGTGGCTGTCTTCTCAGAATTAAATATCAGTCTCACTGCCTTTTAAATCTGTTTCCAGAATCAAACCATGATTGAATTTTAATGTCTCTAGGACCTGGATCTGAAAAACCAAGAATCCTCCAGCAGAAAGTTCCTGGAAGGGTAGATTGTAGTTAACACTGTGTTCATTTTACAAGTCATAAATTAATATATACTTGTGTGTGTTAGCAAATCAGAAGGCTTTCCTAACACTAATTAAAATATCCTTAACTTTTGGCAGGCAACTACTGTTTTTAATTTGCAGAAAATAGTTAAAAAGAAAAGGTTTGAAAGAACTACAGAAGGAAATTAATTTTCCAAAGAAACAACTTTACCGCCACATAAACCTGATGTTATATAGCACCAAATTAACTACAATAATAGGAAAAACAACTCTTAATTTTTTCTTAGTTTATACATGTCAAGTAGAGCCAATATTTAAAAATAACACCTTGTTTTTCTACCTTTCCCACATGGTTGGTTCAAGACATCAATGGTTTTTTCAGATCCTCCCAAGGGCACCTTGGAGATAATCTTGGTGAAAGTTCTTAGTCACTGACAACTGAATCCACTGTGAATCAGAATGAAATATGAGTGGTGTGTTAGTCTGGGTAGACTAGAGAAACAATTCATAGACACACATATGGATATAACAGTATGGTTTATCTACAAGAGGAATAGGACCTTAAGAAAGTATCCCAATCCAGTCCAGTTCAAAGTCTTAAGCCTGATATTAGCCCATATGCCCGATACCAGTCTATAACTTCTCCTTCTGACTCACGAAGTCACAGGCCAGTGGGTACAGAGTCCCAGCGATGGCAGGGGTCCCCTCATGGCTCCTTGTTTCCAGGGCTCAGGGTCCATCAACAGCATCCAGTGGTGCCTGAGGCAACGCAGCACTGGCAGGGGTCTCCACTTGGCTTCTCCAGCCTCAGAAGTCTGGTTCCATAAGGGTAAGGCCGGGTGGCTTCTCCTCCAGCTCCTCCAGCTCCTTGAATGCTGCCATCTTGTCTTGTCCGCAGTTCATTGTCTCTGAGACTAACTCCCAACAACTGGGGAGATAGCTTCTCATCTCCATGAGGGAAATATTGTGAGATTTTCCAGAAGTGTCAGGAGAAAGCCATGTCTACATGGAGGCCTCATTGACTATTCAATGGTTATCTCCGGATTAACAGGCTAGATTCCACCCCTACATCTCAATTATGAAATTAACATAAGCACATTACTGCCACAAGTGGTTTAATAGGATTCAGGCCTGGTTGCTATTCTGTATGGGACAATGCAGCTAGATGAATCAAACCTTTACCATGAAGTTCCCTACTGGAGATATCACAGCAGATACCACTTCTCAGCAAAGCACTGCCAGTCTCTGGATCTGAGAACTTCCCCCATGGCTCAGAATGATTAGACACCTTACCCCAAACTGGATCTTCTGTGTGGGATACTGCTTCATATTACTCTTCAACGAAGACACAACAATCCCCTAACTTTAGAATTCCATTGTACCGTGAACTTTTGAGGTCCCCTCCTACGAAGTTATGATTGTATGCTGAAATTGTTCACGTGTAGATTTCTAGCTGTGTCTGCAGGGTTTTTTGTTTAACTATTTCATAATGGAGTTATTTCATGCTTTGAATGTTTTGTCGATAGCATGTATTTTCAGTAGTAGAAAGCATATCATTATAACAAACACAGGTCTCCCAGTTGGACTCTGGTGGAAGTATTGGTGGCGTGAGGCTCATTTCCTCAGGCTCACTTAGCTAGATAGGTCCAAGAGGTGGCACCAAGCATCACTGGACTAGAACCATCCCAGGAAACCCGAGAGGTGGAAAATATTAGTGAGCAACACATGATATACTAGCAATGAAAGGGGTAAACGTAGACTTTAGCTTCCTAGCCTTTATAGTCAGGAAGGCAAGCTAGGATATGTATTAAATCTGGTGAAATATGATATATACCAATGAACTAAGCTCCTCTCTTTAGAATGTCTTTTTCAATAAAGAACAATGCATTCACTGAGTTTCTAAGGAAAGGGTCTGCTCTGTGTGCTTTTGCCAGGATGGAAAGTCTGTAAGAAAAAAAAATTACATAAACCATGGACATCCGAGGGTTTTGGGAATCCATAATGATTCTGCATCTTCTCAATGAAGTCTGGGGTTTTCCTAGTGTTCCCTACAGGAGGTTTGTATCTTTTTTTCAGAAAGGGTACTTTATATCAGTCCTGGTCTTCAGATTTGAGGCAGGAAGAAATTTCCCCAAAATATTGTGAAATCTATATGTTACTGGGTGAAGATAATAGTGTAAGAGAGAAAAAATACTTGGGTCTAAGAGTCTTCTTTTCTCTTCTGACCTCTTTTTGCCAATGCGGACATGAGTCAAACATGGACCCTTTCAAGAGAATGGGAGAAAGGATAAATCCCATTAATACACTTTGCAGAGTACTTGCACACTAACAAAACCTTTCTTGAATCTAAGAACCTTATCTTTTCCAAGAAAAATTTTCCTCTTCTCTGGCCATCTGAGGGTTGTTTGGCATTCCTTGTCAACACAATATTCCAAGTAATTCCAAGACACCAGTCTGTATTTGCTCTCCCTTATTCACACTGTTCAGTTTTCATCTGCCTGTGTGGCGCCTGAAAACACTGGGTCTTGAATCAGGTGTACCTCAGTCCGCTATGTGTCATATTGCTTTTTAGCACCTCCATCTGCACATTGAGATACGGAGCTCTTTTCCTAGCAGCATGTATTTTGAAGCTCAGTTAAAAGTGAAAATAAACTCTTGAAAAAGTGCATTTTTAAAAAAAAATTGTATTTCTTAAGAATTGTTTTGATTTTGAAAAGTGGGTCCTTTAAAGTCTGCTGAGGTTTATGTATGTGTTTGATTTCATTGCCTTAACAGACAGACCATCATGAGCAGGGCATTGAGCCATGGGTTGTAGATCATCCAGAGAAGTACGAGGCAAAGGGGACTTGAAGACCTCTTAAGGAAAACCGCATATGCCCCGCACGCATAAGATGAGTCTAGTCTTGGGATGTGAATTCTTGCCACAACTGCTGCCACTCTCCTCTGATCTGGTCCCTCTAGCTACCGCTATTTAAACTGATCTCACATACAGACACACTACATCAATCACTAAACTCAAAAATAAAAGCGTACAGATTTGTAAGATAGGCTCTTCAGGTGTCCTCATCAAAGCCACTAAAGTTAATGGAGGAAGAATAATTCAGAAAACAAGGGTGAGAATAGTGACACATAGAATTTGAAGAGGTGGGTGTCCCCTTCCTCTCTTGCCATTCCATGTGCATCCCTCCCAAAGCTGTGCACTCAGTTGAAGAGGACAACCTTCCCCCATAGAAGGAAGACCATCCTTCGGTCAAGGGTATACGAGTAGCTGCGCTCCCCTGCTAGAACCTCCAAACAAGTCTCAAGAGTATAGTTGCACAACTCAAAACTCGAAAGAAAGAAAGAAATAAAGAAAGAAAGAAAGAAAGAAAGAAAGAAAGAAAGAAAGAAAGAAAGAAAGAAAGAAAACCCTCACGACTTTCAAGTTGATTAGAAATAAAAAAGTCTTCCCTGGTAGTTTTGAGCTGCTGACTTTGTGGTGACTACACCAGTGTATAATGCACTATGCCACCAGGGGTTGTTAAGGTGCAACTCAAAGACTGTAATTCATGTTACTGCCTTGTCATGTTACTGAACTGTAAAGGTTACACTGCATTTTGGGGAAAAGGGCAGTTCCCAAGTAGGACTGCAATTCTGCTTTGAAAGGTGAAGACTTTGGGGACGTGCAGAATGTTGGCGTTTCCATTTCCCCTGAGACTTTGGTCCATTACTGACTCATCCAGGGGTATTCATCATTCAATGAGAGTGAGTTAAAAATAAAACTTCCAGAAATTCCAACCTGAGAGCATCAGAGAGAATCAAGAAAGAGTAGTGAGAAGCACTCACCTTATTCACAAAATGTTAAAATGTCATCCTTGTGCTCAATTACTGTTCCAAGCCTGGGTGCACATTCTGTTGTGTGAGATCGAAGCAGGCATGTCAAGTGTAGGAAGGCCACGGATGGAAAAAGAAACAAGAACCATGAGAGCTCCAATAGACAGCTCTTGGAAAACAAATACAGAACAGTGTCCAGGATGACAAGTCTGATGCATGTGCACTCCATGTGTACTAGAGTAGAATGGTACTTCCCTAGGTGTCCAATGGCTAGTTTTAAAAACGCTATTGCAGCTCTTAAACCTCTAATCTTTTAATTAGTTTTCACTTAAGTTCATTCACTGTTTTTGCCATGCAAGGACTTCATGATTGCCACCTGTGCATGTTTAGAAATCACAGCACTGGTGGTGGAAAATTTCATACAAGGTTATCAGATGTGGAGCCATGGGAAGGCAAGCAAAGGGTGGGTTGCTGGCAGCTGTCCAGCCACATGAAATCCGGGTTTGATGTAGACTCTGGTTCCTCTGGGAGATTTTAAGAGAATGTGTTTTTTATAGATTTCTGGAGGTTCTGTAGAACAAGATCAAAACAGACTAGCTTGTGACAGAGTCTTGGAGGAAAGAGATCAAAATTGATATGTAGACTAGGACCTACACTCTCCAAATAGCCCAGTGAAAGATATTTTATTGTTTCTGTAAGCATCTGGAACCTTGGGCATTTCTTAGTTTATAAATGCATTTTCAAAAATCCCTCTTTCCTCTTTTTCCCTCTGTTTCTCTTGCTCTCATAAAAACGCCACAAAAAGTGTATTAGAATCCATTTTACTCCTGAGTGGTCTCCTGTTAGCTAACCATCTTCAGAAATCATATTTGCATCCAAACTCACTTTCATAGGTGTGTTAGTCTGGGTAGACTAAAGGAACAAATTTCATAGACACACATATGGATATAAGGAAAAGGCTTATATATAAGAGGAACAGGACATTGAGAAAACATCCCAGTCCAGTTCAAAGTCATAAGTCCAATATTAACCCATATGCCTGAAATCAGTCTATAAAGTCTCCTTCTGACTCACGAAGTCACAGGTCAGTAGGCGCAGAATCCTGGCGTTGGCAGGGGTCTCCACATGGCTCCTCGCTTCCAGGGCTCAGGGTCCATCAATTGCATCCTGTGGTGGCAGAAGCAACTCATTGCTGACAGAGGTCTCCATGTGGCCACCCCAGCTTCAGAGGTCTGGCTCCATCAGGGAAAAGCCATATGGTCTCTCCGCTGGCTCCTCCAGCTTCTCGGACGCTGCCATATTGTCTTGTCTGTGATTCATCATCTCTGAGACTAACTCCCAATAACTGGGGAGATAGCTTCTCATCTTCACGGGGGAAATATCGTGAGATTTCCCAGAAGTCTCAGGAGAAAGGCATGCCCACACAGAGGCCGCATTGGCTACTCAATGGCTGTCTCCAGATCAATAGGCTAGACTCCACCTCTACATCTCAGTCATGAAATTAACATAAGCACATGACTGTCACAACAGGTCAGAACTTCCACAGAGCTTTTTGAAAGATACCTTAATACAGAGCAGAGAGGAACTTAGAACTTTTCCAATCCAGCTACAATTTCTTATGCCCCTCTCTACTTTTCTCCTGTCTTTGTGACCTGCTCTATTTAAACCAACCCAAACAATGGCAGCAGCAACAACAAATCCCAAACTCACTACCCTCAAGTCAAGTCTGACTCATTGCATCCATAGGATGGCACTGACCCTGTGCATTCTCAAGACTATAACTTTTTTTATATCAAACAATATTTTATTATCATGAAGAAAGTGTGGATCACCATAAATAATGTACGTGCCATCTATTAGCAGTTATAAAATTTCTGCTTTAAAAGTCACCAGAATTAAACTTTCAAGTATGGAATAAGAACTACCCACCATTTTTATAGATTTCAGTAAATATAAAAACTAGTAACAAGGCTAATGGATTACCCAGTCCTATTGACTAATGGTATCAATTATAGTAATCACTTATTTATTCATTCCATATATAAATGTAGCATTTCCATTACAGAGAGAGCATCGTGTTTGTTGGTCAGGTTACTTTTTATGGGAGTAGAAAGCCTCTTCTTCTGCCTGCAGAGGGACTGGTTGTTTCAAATTTTAGACCTTGAGAAGAGCAACCCAGCACATAACCCACCAGGGCCACCATGGCCCTTACGCTCCACTGAGGGAATGCCTAATTTTAGGTTGTTACTCACTCTGCCTTCTGCTCCTCCTTACAGCAACTTATGCTTTATGGGAGTTGTAAGGAATCAGAGGAGAAGAAGGATCCATTTCACTCTCCTCAACTCATCTTCCTAATACTTATGCCTACCCACCTTCTCACCAATGATCTTCGCTTCATCAGAGGCAAAGGAATCCACAGCGATGGTGGCAGGATACTGTTCAGCTGGACATGATATCCATCTGTGATGGGGAAGCACACCTGGTAGATAATCAAAGGAATTGTCTTTTGAAGCATAGAAGTCCAATCGTAGCTTGATTTCATTTGATTGGCAGAGTGGAGGCAGTGCTACTTTCTGTTATCGCTCCAGGACATCTTCCGCTTGTGTGACAGTCCATGATCTCTCTCTGAATCATTTCTCTGCAGCTGTTAATCCTGAAGTCCATCGCTCAGCAGATAAAACATTGCCCTGCTGTATGGTGTATAAGTGTCCCAGCTGTCTTCAAATCAATTTTTTTTAACCAAAAGATGGCATGGATGAGTAAAGTTGAGCTCCTCCTCCTCTACCTAAGAGTGTATTTTTTCTTCCATTACTCAGCACATGAGTCTTAATAAAATGATCAGCACACTTGAAAGAATTAAGCTTACATGACATCTTGGCGAGGCCATAGTGTGCAGTTGCTTTGCTCAATCCTCGTTTAGTTATTTTGAAGGTATCTAGATAGAGTTAACACAATCAACTAACTGTCAGGAACTTCACTAGGTTGGTAGGCCTCGTCCCATTACTTGAAGGTGCTAGGAGTAAAATTTTAGGAGTCCTGAAAAGAGAAGATTTTAAAATACGTTTTGGCTGGAGTTTTCAGACTGCTGTCTGACCTACAACTTTTATGCTTGCCAGCCTCCAGAAAAATAAAGCAGATGCCCTCAAAACAATCACCTAATCTTTCACTTCGTACTTTGCTATGGAGAATATTTTGCTAGGGGGAGGGGATGGACTCCAGTGTGTCTCTCAAAGATGTTTGCCTCCCAGGCCTTTCCTTTTGGAAAACTTTTATTCACACCAACAATTTGCAACTACTAGGTCAGGGTTTAAAGTCCTAATGCCAGGCTGCTGGCCTTGCTGGTCTTCTTCCAATCACATACCTTAAATGGGCCTTGCTTGTGTCATGAGTCTAGGGAAGAAATGTTTGTTGAATAAGCTTTATATATCTGGGGAGACCCAAGACTCATAATAAAGAGCTTGGCACCATCATAAAGAAAGTATGGTTGCATTCTGAGTGTTTTTAAATGACCTAATTTAGAATACATTCTTAGGCTTTTAAAAATATATGTTCCTACCTCCTCTTTGGTTCATAAGCTCTATGAAATTACCATATTTATCTAGACTGCAAACAAATATGTAGCTCAAAGAGCAAATCTATACCTACAAAATGCCAGTCAGCCACATTTAATAACTATGAAGGCTTCAGTTACTTTTAGGTAAGCATACCTTCAGTAAATCCCAGATGAGTTTTCAGGCAAGATCTATGTGTTACTAGTGGCAGTTACATAATCTGGTGTCAACTTGAGCCTATTAAGAGTGAAGTGGTGGGGTTTAGCTTATCAATCGGGTTGCAGCTTGATGACCTCATTTGGAAGTGCTACAGAGATAAATAGCTCACTGGAGTCCAGACACAGTCACTCTCTGCTGCACATTCCTATTGACAAACCACATGGAGCTATGCTGTTGGATCCATAGTCCTACATATGGAGTATCCACGTGAAGACCCCTGCCAATGCTGAGGTGCTTCCACCACCACTGAATCCACAAGCCTTTCTACCCACTGGCCTGGGATCTTACTGCATTCTGCGTCATTGCATGGGTTGTGAAAGTCTGAAGAGATTAGGGTTAGGGTTAACACCAAACTAAAGTCTGAAGACAAAGGTATAGACTGGTATGAAATATAGGGGCTAATATCAGACTTATGGACTTGATCCGGACTATGCTGGGATGTCTTCTTATAGCATACAATTACTCTTTATATAAAGCTTTTTCTTATACACATATGAGTCTCTATGAACTGATTCCTTAATAAGGAGCCATGGTGGTATTGTGAGTTCCAATTGGGCTACTTGTCCCAAGGTCAGTAGTTTGAAACCACCAGTCTCTCTTAGGGAGATGCTCGAGGGGCTCTTTGCTCCCATAAAAATTTACAGCTTCAGTGAGATTATGGTTTAATTATTCTTTTTATCTACATGAGAAACCATCATTTATCAATTACCAGTGTTGTGTTGTGTTGTGTTATAGAGGATGTTTTGGGGTTGTTGCCAAAGAATCATTGCCCCTTCTGTTTTCCAAAGGTACCCTAGTTTTATGTTGGAGAGTATGGTTTGTATGTACCAAGCACTAGGGGAAGGGTTTTGACAGGCGTAAGTCCAGTAGTGTAGTTATTGTTTGGAGATGGACAAGGAGTTTCATCATCATAGACACTAGGACTGAGACTTAGGAGAGCAGGTGCTTTTTTTCTTGTCTTTGGAGTGAGTTGCCATCATATACATTCCCTCTTTTTGAGCATGTTCTATACCTAGGCTGGGTATTTGAGCTACTAACCATTTGTATAGCACAACTGAAATGGAATCTGACTTTGCATAAGGCACAATGAGGAGACAGAACCCAGCCACGTGGAGCCATTTTTAATGTTTCTCCGTCATGTTTCATCTATAGCTATATTTACTTCTTCAGTTTTTTGTTTTGGTTTGTTTGTTTGTTTGTTTGTTTGGGGGCATCACTGCCCTCTGGTGGTTGTGTGAGTTACCAAGCGCTGCTCCTGAAACCTGCCGCTGGATTTGAACCGCCAGGTCCGCGGGCTGCAGTTCTGCACTCAACCACTTACGCCACCAGGGCTCAGCCCTATATTTATTTCTTATCCATTCATATTCACTTTGTTATTTAAGCCATGTTGCTTGGCTTATTGTTATTTGCCTCATTTAAAAATCCTGATTAACATAGGTGATTATTATATATTGAATGTATGACTATTAATAGATATGGGGGAAAGAGTGAACAGCTGAACATGGAAAAGAAAAGCAGAGTGATGATTAGAGTATCGTGTTAAAAATTGAGGTGTAGGCTGAACCCCGGTGGCGTAAGTGGTTGCGTGTGGGACTGTGACCCGCGGGCTTTGCGGTTCAAATCCAGCAGCGGCTCTCAGGAGCAGCACTGAGTAGTGCCCACAATAACCAGAAGCAGTGATGCCCCCCTCCCAAAATTGAGGTATAGAATTAATGTGTGGCATTCTGGGTATTGCAGTTAACACATTTAATTTGTCAGAATATTTTCTTTGTAGACTATTCCACAAAAAGGAATACTGTTTGTATATTGAGCCTGAAGAGAACTCTAGACCCCAAATGTCATGGGTCTTCCTGAAGCAGATCACTTATTTTTCGTTCAGGATGACTTTTAGTTAGTTATAAAAATCATCATTCCTGAAACCTGAGCCCACTTATACCTCATGATCACACAGGCTAGTGTGCTTATTGAATGTGCATTTTGTTGCTTCTCAGCTAGATAGCTGTTTATTTATCTTCAAGCCTTTAAGGCCCTACATGCTATATCTTTTGATAGCTGGGCACCATCATCTTTCTTCACCACATTTGCTTATGCACCTGCTTTGTCTTCAGTGGTCCTACCTGGAAGGTGAATATCATGGAATTCTGGGTTATTAGAAAAAGTGTTTTTGCATTGAGGGAGTACTTGAGTAGAGGCCCAATGTCCATCTGCTACCTTAATCCTTAACATATAATATATATACATAGATCTATTACCCTACCATTATATATAGATATATTTACATATGTAATGCATGTATTCAGACCTCTATAAATGTCCTTTGACTCCTAGTTGTTTCTTTTATTGATTTTTATTTTCCTCTTCTTACACTATCATTCAGGTTTCAGTAATTCCTCTCAGCTATATTGCCCTTGATCAAATCCCACCAGGCTTCCTATACCTTCCTTGCCATTGATTTTAGATCACTTGTTGTTCCCTTCTCCCTGGCACCCACCTCCCATCCCTCATGTCCTCCTTTCCCATGTGTCCCCACATAATTGTAAATCTTGATGTTTTCTTCCATGGATCACTTATCCTGTCTACCTTATCTAGATAGACATGGAGAAACAATAATAAGCACAAAAACAGGACAGAGAAAATAGGGCAAGAAAAGAAAAGAAACCAACCAACAACAAAAGAATGAAAAATCATATCAGAAAAAAAACAAAACAAAATAAGGGCTGAACCCCGGTGGCGTAGTGGTTGTGCATGGGACTGCGGCCCACTGGGATGGAGGTTCAATTCCAGCAGTGGGGCTGAGCCTCCTACTCCCACCACCGGAGAGCAGTGATGCCCTCCCCCCAAAAAAAATCATATCAGAGTGGAAACCCAAAGCCCATCTGTAGACAATTGGACATCCCTCTACAGAAAGGTCACTAGAAAGAGATGAGCCAGTTAGGGTAAGTATAGCTACCAATGAAACATACAACTTTCTTTAGGTCTTTAATGCTTTTTCCCCTCCACTATCATGACCCCAATTCTACCTTACAAATCTGGCTAGACCAGAGCATGTACACTGTTACAGACAAGAGCTGGAAACACATGAAATCCGTGAGAGATAAACCCCTCAGATCCAATAATGCTATCAGAAGGGTGAAGGTAATCTGGGGGGAGAAAAAGGGTACCAAACACCATGGTCTACATTTAACCACTTCCCAGATGGATGGGTCAACAGAAAAGTGGGTGAAGAGAGACACCAATCCATGTAAGACATCAAACAATAATAACAACAAAAATAATAATTCATAAATTATCAAAGGTTCATGAAGGAGGGGCAAGGAGGGAGGGGGGAAATGAGGAGGAGATAACAAGGGCTCAAGTAGAAAGAACATGTTTCAAAAACGATGATGGCAACAAATGTAAAGCTATGCTTAACACAATGGATGTATGAATGGATTGTAATAAGAGATGTACAGCATCTAATAAAATGATTTTTAATTGCTATTTTTCTTCAAAGCCTTGTTGCTTTCCCAGAAAAGTGCTGTGGAATTCCAGAAAGTTGTCAGATGAAAGTAATTTGTCCTTGACAAGACATTCATTTTAGAGGATCATCAAAATTGCAGTAGTTTTTTTTTATCCCATTTCCTCCCCTCACATTAGTAGCAAGAATATGCTAAACCTTTGTTCTCCTCTCACTTTCAAAGTGATGGGGGAGGGGAAATATGGGGAGTTGGAATTTAAAAAATAAGGAACTAGAGGAAAGAGGGGAAGAGGAGCTTATGCTGAAGGGGTTCAAGCAGATAATGTAGATGAATGTGGCAACATGTGTACAAATATGCTTAATACAAACGATGTATTAAATGTTGGAGGAGCCCCCAATAAAATCTATATTTTAAAAAAGGGATGCAAATCACCAACAAGCGGAGCTGTGCTCTGGAAACTTGGATGGTAAAAGGAGAAAACTTCGTGCCAGTCAAGTTTCCATTCTTCCCCTCCATCCCAGGTCTCAAGAAACTCCGAAGTCTTCAAACAGTCTGTCACTTAAATACCAACTTCTGGTGCAAAGGATAAGTAATTGCATGGTTGGAGTTATCTTTTTGAAAAGTCAAGAAAAAGGTTTCCCTAGACATTTCATATGGAATGAATACATACTATGGTGACTCTGACAGTGAGCGCCATGGTGACTTGGTGGTTACATGTGTGTCTGTGATGCCATTCAAAACCACTAGCAGGAGAAAGACTGGGCTTTGCACGCTTGTAAACTGTTACAATCTCAGAACCCCACACGGGGATCGCTATGCGTCAGCCTTGACCCAATGGCAGTGAGTGAGAAGGCAACCGGCTGGTAAAAGAGCAAGAAATAGGACCAACATTAGAAGCACAAATAAATAGAGTAAAATGAACTATTATGGGAAGAAGTCAATTTCACAAATTGAATGTATACATGATGATTGTAGACACATACCATTCCTTCATATTTAGACATAAAATATTTTAAATGAGATTTTAAAAAACATTCTAGGGCTGAGTCCCAGTGGCGTAGTGGTTGTGCACGGGACTGCGGCCCACTGGGTTTGAGGTTCAAATCCAACAGCAAGGCTGGGCCTTCTACTCCCACCACCAGAGGGCAGTGATGTCAAAAAAAATTTTTTTAATTCTAAATTATTCAGTGGGTTAGGTCTTTTGTTGAGAATTCCTGCTTTTGAAAAATAAGGCATCACAACACTCTGTGTCAGAAAGAGGCTTTTATGACAGGTTTCCTTTGTGTTGGCTGAGCTTTTGCAAACCTCCCTCTAACAGGAGGATTTGCCATCGGATTATCCAAATAAACTTGCTAAACCAAGAGATGGTTTACTTTCTTTGTTTCTGCTTGGGAAAAAAAAATAAGCTAATGTTTAAACCCATACTTTGGAATATTCAACTAAAATGTATTGACTGATGGTTTAAAGAGTAGCATTTGTGGCTTAGGCCTTACTAAAACAACAACTAAATCGCTAGTGGGTGTAAAGGAGGGATTTGTTATCAATTCTGGTGAGGATGGGACTGTTTTGGGTGGAACTGCTCAAGAAAGGTTTCAAGGAAGATAACATTTTCCAGATGGTTTCAGTTTCACTAGAGAGCCACATGTAATAATAATGAGATACAAAATGGAATAAGATATCAGAATCCTGAACACGAGCTTCACTTGCACAGAATGAGTGAAGTATGCAAATGATGGGAAGGATGTTAAAGTTTAAAATCCTTTCTTTCCCTTTTGGGGGAGTCATGATGCTATATTTATAAGGCAAGATGTTTTAAAAATATGAGGAAACTTGATTCCTCCTACCCACCCAGGCCAACATCCATGATTGTCCACACTGGAGCCTGGTAGTACTATGGAGAACTGATCTCATTACTGGTTATCTGAAGACATAAAATTAAATGATGTAGTCATACAGGTAAGGATCATGCAAGTAGAGATGTCTCTGAAACTTTTAGATTTATTTTTAGACTGATCTGTTTTTTATCCAAATCTATGATGATCCATGCACCCCCCATCTTCCAGTCTACTAACCCTTTGGGATAGCATCATGCTTTCAAAACTTTATTTTGCTCTTTGTATTTGACTTCCACTTGCTTTGTTCTTCAAGCTTAGTTTTTTCCTTCTTCTTTCTTCTTTGTTGTTTTCTTTTCCTTTTAGGGCTTTGATTTCTGAAATATTTATCTTTCAATCTCTTGCCTGTTCCTGATATGTGTCATCTAGATGGTCCTATTTATATGCCTATATAGGACAGAGTAGAACTAGCTTATAAAGTTTCCTAGGTGATAATCTTCATAGGATCAGCTTATCAGATCTTCTACCGCCCCCCCCCCCACCCCCCCCCCCCCCCCCCGCAAACCATTGGAGAGGTCAAAGTGATCATCTTTAAATTTTAAAGTAATCAAATGCTTAGTCAACCAAGGTTCCTCCAAAGTTTCTGGAAACTCCTATTAATTATATCCCAGTCCCTAGGTGGGATCTTGGCATGTAGTAGACCCTTGTTCTTTGGTATTTGAAATCTTTTCTTTTAAGCATTTGAGAGATTTTTAAGAACTTTAAACTTATGTTTTTGCAGAGGGGAAAGTAGTCTAAAACCCTCACCTAATTCATGATCCTTTTTATCATGTCCCTGATCAAGCGCCGTAGAGCTGCTTGAAATCCTCCAAGACTAGAAACCTGAGAGACACAGAAGGACACTGAAAACATGTGTGAGGTGGTCTTTATGAGTCCCCTTTGGGACTGCTCTTTTCTGATTCAGAAATACTTCCCAGTCAGAGCTGCCCACTGCTGTCATTTCTTCTTTCTGGTGCTTCTAAAATAAGCTCCTATGGGATTATATAATTCCTCCTAAATTGTCTCCCCCAAAAATATGCCAAACATTGGAGACTGTTTTTCAGTACTTGGCGGGAGGTCAGATGCCTCGAGATATCCTCCCTGAAGGCTCCAGCCATCCAGATGCCATTGTCTTCCCACAATAGAAGGGGCTCTCTCCCTTCTGTTAGGACAGTGAGTTACTTCCCCTGAAAGCTTTGACGAAATCAAGTCTCCAGCTCAAGGGAAATCAAGATTAGGCTGCCATCATGAAAGTAGGGTCCCCCACCTTGTCTCACGTCTACCCGCATTTCCCTCCCCTTCCTGTTGCATACACACCCCTAGAACACCTAGATCACCCCCCTCCGACTACTACTTTACCTATAGTGCAACCCATTCCTGTGACATGTCTTAACCTGTAATTAGGGGACCTGCATGTGGCCCCCACCTCCCCCAAAGACATATATGCCTTAGGTAGCAATAAAGATTGTCTCCTCCTCCTCCTGCTCCTGCTCTCTCCCATTGGACCCCTGAGCAGGGCTGAGGTGAGAATGCTATCATGAAGTGTGTCTGACTCCATTATTTCAATCTCTCTTCCGTCGCTCATATTTTCTATGACTTTACTATAATCGTTACTTAGTATCGCTGTACAATTGCATTTGCCAGACCCCTGAGGATATGTTAGGGGCCTTTTCCCCTGAAAAGCTCCAATTCACTTCTGGAAAATCACGATTCACACATTTGAAAATCATAATCATAGCTTTACTGAGTTTCTCTCTTCTTATTCGTACACTATATTTGTAGACCAGTTTTACTAATAACAGTGTCATAACCACACACACGTGGTCAATGTCCTTCTTAAGATGTGTAACTTAGGGGTAACTGTATTACCGGGAAAATATGACCACTGAAGAAGTGGAAAAGTAAGACTGGAGCTCTAGAGTCCAGACTTCAATGTGAGACCGACTGCATTAGATATAATGTTCTAGGTGCCCAATTGCATAAGCATCCAGGTTAGAGAACTTGTCTCCTTAATTTTGGCATGAATTGGGTCTAGCACAAGAATTGACAGACATTTTGAGAAAAATTGAATGAATAAATGACAATATTAATTCAACTTGTACTTGCATTCAGTTAAAACATGAACAACCTTTATTGCTATTATTTTATCAGAATTCCTCATCTTAAATTTGGACAAGTGATTTCTTAGACCTAATGTGGGAATTATTCCATGTATTGATAGCAGATGTCATCATTCTAGATTTAGTAGAATGCTCAGGAATGGGATGGGGAATGCCACCGGATCCTAAACCCAGTTCCAGGTAATAATGCACATGGAGCGATTCTGTAAAACTCGGAGTGGTGTGTCAGAATGGGTCACCCTCTCCCCCCTTGTTTTTGCTACCCGAACATTTTGTTTCACTTGGTCCCTTTTCCATCAAATATCCTTTTGATCCCTTTTCCCCATTCTTCTGAGAACCATCAGATTTAACAAGAACTTGGTGTTTACCCCCTTCTATCCCTTCTATGGCATCCTGGTGGTTTAGCGGTGACATGTTGGGTTGCTAATGACAAGGTTGGCACTTCAAAATCAACAACCACTCCTCAGGAAAACAACAAGGCTTTCCACTCTCGTAAAGAGTTGAAAGCCACAGGGAGAGAGTTCTACCCTGTCTTAAGGAGTTCCAATGAGTTAGCATCGACTTGATGGTGATGGATTTGGTTTGGATTTGGTCCCTGCTAATGTCCTATTTGATCATCTTGGGCCTGGACAATGTCTTTTACTCTTTGTCTAATTGCTATTGCTGTAGTTTGGATACTCAAGACTCTCAAAGTGAGGGCTTCAAGCTTGGATTCCCTTGAAGCCAGGTTGAGGAATCAAGAGGCAAGGAACAGAGGAATGAAAAGGGTTTTCTAATCCAAGTTTAGTATCTCCAAGAACACCTAAAGACAAGTGCATAAAATTGTACTCTAACCAAATCAAGTTCATTTCCACACAGCTGATTCTAATCTACAGAAGAAACTAGAACTGACCCACAGTATTTCCAAGGCTGATTTTTAAAACCTTCTCCTACAGAACAGCCTGGTGGGTTTGAACCATCAACTTTCAGGTTAGCAGCCACATGTCTATACTGACAACACTGACAAGGCACTAGTTCAAGGTTGAGTTTCCTTCCTGGATTCTCAATTCTGGACAGTTTGAGAAAATATTTTTCCTCATATTAATTTGACTTTCATTCGAATGAACTGATTGTCTGCTTTTGTAGTGACTCAGAAAGCCCTTAGTCCTTCCCCTGTATTATAGCTCTCAGTGTGTTACATTACCATGACAATGAGATACTTTAAACCCCAATCAAGAATCCAGAATCCCTGGAAAAGGCTCAGCCACAGTCACATGATATTAGTCATCTTGAGTTTCTCACTAACGGAAAGCAATACATGCTTCAGATTATTTAAAAACTGGATGATTGAAACAAATTCATCAGACATAACCAGATCACATTGTCAGTTTAGTATAGAAATCATGTCTCTATTCTGAAGTGGTAACTAGGGAACAGTGTGTGTGTTTAAAAATTTGACTCAAAAGCTATTTGCATCAACTATGAAACATTTGAAAAGTATCTGCAAATGGTCTGTATCTTTTGTAGGCATAATGGAGTTGGGATAATTTCTCAAAACACAATGATGATTTATTTCGATCAGAAGGCTAGCTACTCTTTGTTGGCTGCTAATGCTATTTTGTCCAGGAATTCAGTCTTAAAACTATATTTCAGCTTCTATTTCTAATATTTTGACATAGAGTCACACCCCCAGAGTAAAAGAGAAGGATTTTGGCTTCATGCCTTTTTCTCAAAAGTTTGACTCCTGGTTCCTATTTATATAATGAGCCTTTTTTTTAAGTTTGAAAGGTACTATTATTTTCTTTTAGTGATCATATTTTATGTCACATTTCAACGTTTATGCCTCAGATATTTGTCACCTCAATGTTGTTTTGTCAAGTCTTCATGACAGCATGGCTCTCTTTTCATTTCACATGTAATGAAGAGAGTATCAAGGGAAAACTGACACTTTTGATGAGATTATATCTGAAGTAGGAATTCATCTACATTGTGTCAATGATATTTTAATATCATATTGAGTACACTAACTTTCACAGATGAGAACATTCAAAAATCGATAATGTACCCGTTCAAAAGAAAGTCGAATGGGAGCAAAATGATGGTCTCTTTACACACACACACACACACACACACACACACACACACACACCCCTTTTGACATGGAGAAGACGATCTATTTTAAAAGTTTTCCAGCATCTCCTGCAAGACATCATGTGCCTATTCAGCTACATTTTTGCTTCTTTCTTGAAATAAGGGTGTCCAGGTCATCTTCCACAGTAAAAGCATAAGTCTTTGTTTTGACTATTTCCATACCCAGCTGAATCCTTGGGGATAATTAGACTTTTTGTTTGCTTGTTTTTGTTTTTCTATCTTCCCATATCCCTGGTGATTCTGTGAGTTAAGTTTGGGGCTGCTAACCAAAATGTCAGTGGCTCAAACCCACCATTCATTCTGTGGGAAAGAAGTCAGACTGTCTGCACCCAGGAAAATTTACTGTCTTTGAAACCCCATGCATGAGGGTATGAGTTAAAATTGACTTGACAGCATTGGGTTTCCTTTTGATGACAGGTGTTTTCAGACACAATGTTGTTACCCACTTTCTTCTCAGTCACTACAAGCTCTTCCTTCTGATAATGATCTTCTTTTCCCAGTTCAATCTCAAAAATTGATGCACATGTCTTCAAATAATACAGGTTTTGGTTGACCAATAAAACTGACTCATGGCAACCCCATGCCCAACAGAATAAAAGGTTGTTTGTGTCAACACCATCCTCTCTGTTATTGGTAAGCTCCAGCCCATGGCTGTGACTACTGTCTATTTTGAATACCTCCTAATCTACGAAGGGCTCATCTTTCACTACTAAGTCAGAGATGATTCTGTTGTACTTCTTGACTTTTTCATGTGCTATCTTTGGAAGCAGATCTGTGGGTTTTCCTTCCAAGTCTGTCTTAGACTGGAAGGGCTGCTAAGGCCCGTCCTTTCATTTTCATCTTAAATCTATATCTGAGCAATTGATGATTTATAGTACAAACCATAAAGCCTAAGCCTAAACTTTTCTTTGAAATAATTGTTTTTCTATTTTCATTTTATCTCAGAGCATCATGGGCCACAACAGACGCTGCTTGCGGCCTGCCAGTTTAGCACCCCTGGTATACCATAGCTGGTCTTTGGCCTTGTTTTACTGATGATACTACATTCCATAAGTAAAGTCTACTTTGTTTCTGTGCATTGCATCTGGAGAAGTCCACTTGTCTAGTCACCATGTATGCTGCTGAAAAATGTTATTTCCAACGAGCAGGTCATTGCTCTTGCAAAGTTCTCTCATGAAGGCTCCAGTGTTGCTCCTTGCACTAAGGCAATGCTTTCCCATTTCTGATTGTCTATGTTTGTTTCCATCTGTCACATGCCAATCCCCAGTGGTTATCAATGCATTCCATTATACGTTTCATCCATTTGAGATTGTAGAAGTTTGTAAAAGTCTTTACTTTTTTCCCCACTTGACCTCTAAATATGAAAATAATGTTATTCACTTATTTTCCTTGTTGGAGGATTTCATCTTTTCTTTGACAGTGTTGTACTTCAGGATTTATTCTGAAATGTTATTTTTGGCATCATTTCTCTTGAACTTGTCATTCCTGGCATAGTCAACCATATGACTATCTGATTCACAATGGTCAATACTAGACCAGTTGAACTCACTAATGCATAAGAAAACTATCTTTGAGTGTCCAATTTCCTTTTTCACAATTTTCCATTTCCCTAGCTTTATATTTCACAAATTCCACCCAGAAGTATATCCAAGGTATGTTGGTATGGTGTCCGTGGAACCGCTTGAAAGACATCCCTGATTATTTTCTACTGACCATAACATTTGTCAATGGAGAGCTCTGTGACATTACTCAGCATCTTGAGCCTCCACAGGTCAAAGCAGACCACTTGTCCTATTAAGTATAGAAAAAATTGAAACAAACCACTTTGAAGATGTCATAAACAGATTTCTGTAAGTGAAAACAGGGAAAGTACCATTGTCACATTCACAAACTGTCAAATGTTAGTCTTGACTGCTGTTTCTGAGGTGACCAAGAGCTAAAGCTATCTGAAACGAGTGAAGTTTAGTGCTTGATTATGATTGTCCACAGAGAACTCTGATGATCTAAGATGTCCACAACCATTTCTTCTGATGTTGAGACTCTTGGGCTTGGCTCTGTTCTGAGGAAGTATCTCATCTCAAGCTGAATACTTCCTATCCTGTAGGATTCATCTCCCAGGATGCTAGCAAGCATGTTTCACTGATATACACCGGCTATGAGATTTTTTTTTTACAGAAGTCACTTGTCAGGTCTTTCTTTCTAATTCATCTTACTCTAGAACAGGTGTTCTCGACCTTCCTAATACTCCCTACCCTTTAATAAATTTCCTCATGTTGTGGTGACAGTCCCATCATAAAATGATTTTTTGTTGCTGCTTCATAACAGTCATTTTGTTACTGTTATGAATTGGATTTCACCAGTGAAAGGGTCATTCAACCACCAAAGGGGTCGTGGTCCACAGGGTGAGTACTGATACTCTAGAAGTTCTGCAGAAACTTGTTCAAAATCAATCCCCCAAGGTCCTGCTGGTATGTGAAATCTGTATGGCATAGCTTCGAGCTACAGAGAACACTCAGGCCACCTCTGAATGACAAGCTGACAGAAAAGTGGTATTTATTAGTGGTGTACAGAGCATAATTGAATCAACTTCAGTATTGTGTCAGTCCAGGTAGACTAGAGAAACAAATGCATAAACATGCAGATATATATAAGGGGGAGGTTTGCATGCAAGAGAAATGGAACATTGAGAAAGCATCCCAACCTAGTCCAGTCCAAATCCAAAAGTTTGATATTAGCCCACATGTCCAATACCAATCCATTAGTCCTCTTCAGTCTCATGAAGCACATGCAATGATGCCAGGACAATCATAGGTCAGTGAGTGCAGAGTCTTATGTATTCAGTAGAAGCATCGCGGCACTGGCAGAAGTCTTCTCGTGGCCTCCCAAGCATCTCAGCACTGGCAGGAGTCTCCATGTGACTTCTCCCACCCCAGAGGTCTGGTTCCATCAAGGTAAGCCCATGTGGCTTCTCCTCCGGCTCCTCTAGGACTCAGGGTCTCTCAGCATGCTGCCATCTTCTCTTGTCAGTTGAGCGTCCCAAGGAAATGAGTTTTGCGTCTTGTTAGTAGAGCATCTTCAAGCGACTGAGTCAATAGTCTCTCACTTCCATGGGGGAAATAGCATGACATTTCCCAGAATTCTCAGAGAAAGCCATGCCCACACAGAGGTCTCATTGGCTATCTCCAGATTGACAGGCTAGACTCCACACCTACACTCTTAATCAAATTGGCACCAGTGTACATGACTGCCACAAGTATGTATAATAAATAGCATCCACTTTATTCCATTTGCTTTATGTATACCCTCTCATTTAATCTTCCTAACAAAGCCTACCATCTGCCTTTCATGCCAAGTCAGACTGAACACACAAGTGGGGGAGGGGGTATTTTGGGTATTATTAAAGAGCTTGCACAATAATTTTACAGAGAAGAATGGTTTCTGTGAAACACACACACAAAACCACACACAATGTGTAATTTTTTTCATTGTACCATGAAGTTCAGAAACCTCCAGTTTAACTCTCAGTAATTGAAATTCCAGGATAACAATTGGGATCTAGCCTGCTCTATAGTTGTGAATCACACCACTTATGCTTTCAATTAATAATACATTCTGACACCAAGATGGGACTGAGAATCTCTGGATGCTCTTGCCACCTACTTACCATCTTCTCAAAGATCGGCAGCCCATTAATGGAAAGCCCTGGGGTACAATGAGTGCTGTAGTCCTTTAGGAACGTGCTACTCATTTTGCAGAAAACCCCAGCAGCTCCATTTCCTGTGGATTATGAGTCCTTTGAGTTTTATGAAGTTTTCAGTCCAACTTCAACCTCAATGAGACTCTTTAAATTAAAATGAAGACACACGATTTGGAACCAGTCTAATACACTCATCTAAGGCAATTTTTTGAAATGTGATAAGCGTGCCTACCATCTACCTTTCATGTAAGAGTCAGACTGAATACACAATGGGGGAAGGCAGGTATTTTGGGTTCTGGTAAAGAGTTTGCCCAATAATCTTACAAAGGGAGAATATGAATAGCTTTGGTGAACTTCACACATATACACACAACCAAACACAATGTATTTTGTTCTTTTACTGTGACTATGGCTTCTGGGTCAGGATGCCTCTACATGGGTGTTGAAGAATGTTCTGTGTATAGCTGCAAGAAGACATGAAGAAATCACTTGGATATCTCGTTTCCTTTAGGTGCACCTTTGGGGTTATGTGAGCACACGTGGCAGTAGTGATCTATTGCTGTCATTATGCTACATAACAAACAAATGAAAGATGATGTGATATCAAGGAGGTAGCATTTCTTACTCCCAGTTGTGAAAGTCAGTTGGGGTGGCTTTACCTCCAGAAGTCAATATGATATCTTTCAAAATTCAGGAGGGCTGTTTCACAAGTTTCATCTTCTAAAGACAAATGGCTACTTGAGATAGGATCTACTCATCATGCGGTATCGATGGATCTATAGTTATAGTATAGAAGAGTGAACAGAAACATGTGATACCTCAGATTCTGTTCACTGCCACTTCTGACCACATTCGATTGGCCAATAAAACCTGTGGCAGTCAAGAGCAATAGGACAGGGGGATATATTTCACCACTGAGCAGGGTGGTGGTGGGGGGTACTGCGAGCCACCAGGCACTGCATAGGAAACTGTAGAAACCCAATCTGATTTATTGCAGGGGTACTTGGTATCCTCCTTTTAGCTGCACAGACTTGGACAAGAGGGAAAGAGATGGTGCACTGCAGAGAAGCAGCAAGTTGCAGAAAACCCAGCGGACAGCCAGCTGATGGTGGGAGGCTCTCCATTAGCTGCCTCAAAGATTCAGTTCTGCATACCACCTGGTCTTTAGGCTAAGTTAGGATTCCTTGGAGTCCTTTTACAAATTATTCCATTCAATAAACTCACTCTTATGGTTAAACCTTTTCTTCAGTCAGAATGTTGTCCTTTGCATGAAATCTTTCTTGAGAGTGGGGCAAAAACTGAGGAAAGGAGAGTCTCAAAACCTTGAACTGCCTCCAAGTAAGTCTCCTACTGACTACTGAAATGTTGACTCATAGGTCCTTTTTCTATATACAAAGGTACAATATTGTTGCTGTTATATTTATTTATATGAGTAAAATGTATTGTTATTCAGGTTCTACTTCATTCTGACACTGATTTATTCCTATTTACACCTGTTTCTTCTATCAGTGGATGGCTGCAGGCAATTTCAATCTAGCCTTTGTCTCCTTAGAGCACTTTCAAAACAAGGTCAAACAAGCCAAACGGGGGTCTGCTCCACTATTTACATTCAAGGCACAAAGGAGGTCTCATTCAACAACTCCCCCCCCCCCCAATTCCAAGATGGGGAATGTTGATTGATGTTTTCAAATGGCATAGGAAAATGGCAATGGCTTACTCTGAAGAAGTTTTGAGGAAATTGAAATTGCATTGATGAGAAAATTGCCATTAAAGTTGCATTGAAGAGTTATTTTTCCACCATAATGACATAAATACTCACACTTTCAGTATCGCAAGCGTTGTCCTATGAGAATTTTGTTGGAAAATCTTACCCTGTCCACCCAATAACTCTGACCTTGCCTCGTTAGACATTTGTCTGTTTGTTTGTTTTTCCCCAAATGCAAAGAACATGCAAAAGGACAGGGGAGCATGGTTCAGACCTTCAAAGATACCCACGCTTCCATTTTGACATAGTGCAAATGGCAGAACACAGAGTTCTTCAGGGAATGGTGGGAAAGATGACGATATCATCATCACAAGTTTGTAGACCCAAATGGATGATATCACATTTGATATTTGTATCAAATATTTTTATCATTTGATATTTGATCAAGGTTTCTATGTACCAAGGAACCCTTTTGCCAAAGAGACCTGGTGCTATGTGTACTGCCAAAGACACCGTAAGAAACCATCAGCTGCTTTGTGGGGAAAAGTTGAGACATTCTACTCCTATAAAGATTATAGCCTCAGAAACCCACAGGGGCAATTCTACACTGTTGATTAAAGTCACTCTGCATAAGCATTGACTCCACAGTGACTTATAGCAACAACAATATGATCCACAAAACAAATCTGTGCCTTTAGTGAGGGTTTTGTATGATTTTGCTGCAATACCTTTTGAATTACTTTTGTTGCTGCTCTCAGAGAACAATAAGGTGTATGGACATGAGTGAAAAAACTTCCTCCATGCAGTTTTCCTGGTCTTTTCTTCGCCAATGAAGTTTTCAACTTTCTTAAGCTTTCTTTGGAATAAACCTCCATGATCTCCTGGTGTCTTTGGAGGACCTCCATCAAGATCGACCTCCATGGTATTCTTAAAAATTATCAGTATAATGGACTTCTTTGCATTGCATTTAACTGGCCCAATATAGCCAATCTGAAGACATCATTTTGATTGGGACATGCTAGGTCAATCATATTGGCGCATTCAGGACTAACCCCTTGTTAAAATTCATTCCATAAGATAGCCTTCATTGCTTTTATTTTACTTAAAAGACTGCCAGGAAAATCAACTCTTGGAGCTAGGTGACGGTTACATAACCCTTTTGTGAGGGGTATCTTTTTTTCTAATGAAGACACCCTAATTAGACTAAGTCAAGTATATTACTAAGACAACCTATCTTTAGCCATCCACTAATCACAGATGGGTTTGTTTGAAATAAGTTCATGCATGTGTGAACTAGTTTCCTGATAGTAATACTTTTTGACTTACCCTGATATATGTTACGAAATGCAGTTATATAAATAGTACCTTCCAAATGCCATTTAATACTAGGGAAGGCTAAAATTGTAAGAAGATCAAAATCATGAAGGAATTACTTTACTCCCCAAAGTTATAATGTAAATATTCTTAGGCATATATGCATAGATATATTTACAAATAGATTCTTTTGGGTTTTAGAGGTCTTGCTTTTATTTAGGGAGAAAAGCTAAACTAAACTTACTGGATGCTTCCCCAGGGCTATACTATGATGCATTTAATTTATTGATTTAAGGAAGACTTTCTACCATTAGTCTAGCTGTCAACTTAAAATAATTGGTTGACTCTCAGTACTGGCAGGTCATGCAGTAGAGTTGAAAATCGAACATTCTTATAATTATGAAATTATATATTCTGGTCTTATAACTCAAGGCAGGTTGCTTACTTAGAGTTAACTTTGATGAAGCACCGTGTCCTTTAGTTTTTAGAATGTTCTTTTGCTTCTCCCTGTGAGGGTTACTAACTGAACTCTCAGGACACACAACACAGCTAATGAATGAGATTATATGATGCAGAAGTAGAAGGTGCAAAACTGTGTAACTAACATCAGAAGGCTGAAAATAGTCCCATTTTGCATTATGGACTGAGAACTTGAAAAATCATGAGAATGTTTGAGTACCTAAATCCATGGAATGAAAATCATATGTATTGCTGTCAATCTTAACCTAATCAATCCATATATAATAACTATGAGGGTCATAAACCAGTTCCCACTTGATGTTGAGTCAATTTGGACTCCCCGTGTTCCCCTGGGAGTCTGAGCAGAATTGTTTGAATGAGTGGTTGTTCACCAGTGGGCTGCCTTTCCTCTGAAGTGCCACAGGCTGGACTGAACTACAAGTTTGCCTTTGGCAGCTAAGTCCATTAACTAATTTTCTGCCTCACCCAAGGACAATATAATGACCTCATGGACAACAGGATTAGACTGATATTCTGAAGAATATTCCCAGACTTCTCTTCCTAGGAAGGTTTACTGAAATGTGTTTAGCATCCCAGGCAGATGCAACCCCCACTGTCAAATCGACAAGGTACTTTGGCCTGGAATTGGATGTGGGTTTCCTGCGTGAAAGGCACAGATTCAATCTGTTGATCATTTTGTTCTTGCTGATAGTTGCTGTGGAGTCAATTTTCACTCTAAGCAATTCCATGTGTGCAGATTTGAACTGCTGCAAGGAACCCTTGTCGTCCTATAACCACAAGGTGGGTGCGTTAAGCCACCAGTAACTTCATGGGAGAGAGATAAGTTTGCCCTCTCCCAATGAGATTTATAAAATAGCTGTAAGTTTGTTTGTGGTTGGGGATCCATGACGGACTCTTCAGAAACCAATCACCAGGGCTGTCTCTCAGGTTTCTTCAGGGTGGGCTCAAACCGCTAAGCTCTCTGGGAGTAGGCTAGCACTTCATCGTGTATGGGCACCTCCCCAAGGTCACACCACAAACTCATTGCCACCCCCAGGAGTCCCACTCATTGTGACCCTACAGAACAGGGTAGAACTACCCCATGGTGTCTTTGAAGCTGTTAATCTTCGCAGGAGCAGATTGCCTCTTCTTTCTCCCACAAAGCAGCTGGTGGTTAGAATCACCACTCGGTGGTTAGCAACGCAACCCTTAAACTTCTGCACCAGGAGAGCCCCTTATCACAGTGACGAGAGGTGTTGAGTGTCATGACGATCCTCGGGATGTACAAATGTATATTCTCCGGACATGGGGCGGCTTTGTGAAGCTACCAGTTGGCAGTGTGGCCTCTGGGATCAGATTGCCTGGATGGCAGTCTCTGCTCTACTAGCTGATGAGGAGGTGACCTCAAGGGAGCTCAGTATCCACCTGGCAGTTGAATGCCTCCTCTGGAATGCATAAGTCATAGTCTATAATAGCTCCCACCTCAGAGCCTTGCAGGTCCCAATCAGCGAGGCAGGCCTGCAAAGTGCATAGCGTGGTACCTGGCACGTGGTAATTGTTTGATCATCAGTATTAGCTGAAAATTACTACTCTTTTGATGTTTTGGCATGTGGTACAGTTGTAAAATACAAAAGGGTCCCGGAAAGAATTTCATTATATTGAGGGTTATGAGCAACACCCTTCATCTTATTATTTAAGAGGAAGAAATTAAGCCTTATTAATACGTCTTTTTTAAATGGATTTTTTAGATGCCCTGAGATGGTCTTTGAGTAGCTTGGGAAAGAATATTCCTATTGTGCTCATTCACTTCTATGAGCTCAAGGTATTGCTTCTCATGCCCTAATTACTCAAATGAAAAGTGCTGAGGTGGCCAGGGCCTTATAAGAACTAGGTTTACTCGGGTGGGGAAATGTGACAGAAATGAAAGCTGATAATTTACTCTTAGGTTGACAAGGACTACATCAGAAATGTAATAAACTAGCTTAAAATGAGTGAGGTCATTTTCCAACAAGGTGACAAGGGGTTCTAATTTCTGACTTCAAGCTGTCATTAAAATAGGATATCAAATGGAAACACTCGCGTCCTTTTCTGACAACCACTAGGGAAGGTGAACCACGTAACTCCTTGAGCAGCTGAATTCAGGCCTGTTGTGGGCTTGATCATGTTGAGCTTGACAGTAATGCAAGCTGCCTGGCTAGAATCATCCAGTTGGTTTTATATCAACAACATCATGACCTCAAGGGAACATAAACTTAAAGGCAAGGGTGCAGCATCAATCACAATGCCACAATAATGGCGATGATGACGATGACGATGATGGTAGCAATGTCTTGGGGTGCCTGGGTGCACCTTCCAAATATGTTTCTGTAAATTCTCCCAGCTTTCTGTCGGCACTGCCACAACGCTGGTTCAGGACACCAGCTTTCTTGTCTGAATTTATTGTAACTCACACTTGCGTTCTTCATGGCCACACTTTTAACACTTTTGCTAAGCCAAGATGGGGGGCGGGGAGAGCTTTCAAAAGCAAAACTCAGACCTCACTCTCATCCCCTAATTTGGAATTTATCAAAGGATACTGTTGCTCAGGGAAAAAGGTTCCAAGAAATCCTAGTGGAAGAGACAGGAACGTAGTGGCTCCTACCCATGGAGAGATTGTTCTTGAAGACTGAACACATTTGCTCAGGAAAGGCTGCCTCAGCATGAAGACACCAGGACTGGATGTCTTGAGAGAGAATGTTGTTGCTGTTAGCTGTTGTGAAGCGTGCCTTGGCTCAGGGATGACCTCATATATTACAGAGTGGAATTGTCAATAAGAACCCCTTGGCTATAATAATGGTGGAAACAGACCCCCAGCTCTTTGTTTCTCCCCTGAAGTCTCCGAGTGTGTTTCAAACCAACAACCCTGGCCTTAACAGTTGATTGCAAATTACTGGTGCCACACAGAGAAATATCAGTACAACATGTATTGTGTGCTGCTTTCATGTAAAAATGTACAAGTGTGTGTGGTGGTGGTGGCGGGGAGGAGAAAGAACACACACACACAGAGAAAGAGGGGGGCTGGGAAGAAAGAAGGGAGAGAGAGATGAGAAGCAGCTGACAAGAGGAAGTGCTGATGGACTTGGCGATAATTTATACTTCTTTATGTTTTGTAATATTGCTTTCATTTTCTACATTATTTGGTACTCTACAGCTTGAAGACCTTACAGTTATTTTCACTTTGAGGACACAAGATGACCAGCTAGCCTCATGCTTCTTTTTGCCACTGAAGGCAAACTAAAGACCTCTAGGCTCTCATGGTAGTTGAATCTGTGGCACAATGAAAACTTTCCTAATAGGCTTCCCACAGTCTCTGGCTTCTAAGTGTCTTAGCTTTCGGGAATGTTGCTGGTCTCGGACTCCCTGAACCACAGGCCCAGATAGCGAAGCGGGGCTTGCTGTGTGCATCATCGACCAAAGGCTAAGCCAATCCTAATTACAGTGTTTTCTTTGCTGTTTGAGAGGGAGAGCCAAGGCCCATCATGCACAATCCTAGTAGGAGATTCAGAAGCCCCTTAATCAGAGAGGTGATCATTGGAGTTGTAAACGCCCTGCTCCAATAGCAATGGGATAGTTGAAAAAATTTCAGTTCTGAGGGGAATTCGTAAGGCAGTTGCGAAAAGAGATGGAGTAAGAAGATGGATATAATTAAATGGGGGGGGGCACACAGATAAATGACATCATTCTTCCAATTAAGATGGCTTTATTACCCAAGGTTACTTCTCTCTAACATGCTCATTATCTGGAAATAGAGCCAATAAAATCAGATCATTTATTTCTGTTTTTCCTCAGATATCCATACAAACCTCCAGATTTTCCAGATAGACAGTGTTTCCTTCTCAGCATTGGGCATTTCCACAAGGCAAACACAAGGCAAAACCTTTCAAAAGCTAAGTTTCACCTGAAAGCTAAAGGCAACACGGAAGGACACAGATGTGGCTTCGCAGAATGTGATGGTCACTAATTTCCTGAATTTCCTAGATGGCATCAACAACAACAAGAAAAAATCCTTCAAGGTCATTCCCCAGGGTAAGGGTCTAAGTCTCACATCCGTTGGAAAGAGTGAAGAACAGAAACAATAAAGTAATGAACATACAGCTTGCCATTTTGGAAGACCCACAAAGAAGGCATGGCAATCAGCAATTTTTGAATAAAGCAGTATATATTGTATTTTTCTATCTAAAACACCAAGTATTCTCTTGAGCCAGATCACCCTATTTCTTGCAACTATAGAAAACCCTTTCAAATAATTGACATATAAATTGAGTGGATAGAAAACAATATTTGGTGTCATGAAAACTTCATGCAAGTCCCAGCTTTCTCACTATTTACCTGGGAATACTAAGCTAGGTCACTGCTTCATCATTCAGATAACGATGCTCTTATCCACTGTCCCTGCCTCCTTCAAACATGGACAACGAAAACCAAAACAATATCATTGCCCTGTACCCCAAGTTCCTTTATTAATGCAGCAAGCATTAATTAGTGGTTCTCAACCTGTGGATTGTGACCCCTTTGGGGGTTGTGACCCCTTTCACAGGGTCACCTATAGAGAACTACAGCATTATTCAGAACAAACAAGTAGAATCCACTTAGTCACCTGGAAGGGCCAGATATCACTTAGAATCTTCTTTTTGTTTTTCTGTTACGGCCTACACATGGCTTTAAACAAATGAATTCTGAAGCAAAGGCCATTTAGGTGGGCTATGGAATTGCAGATAGTTGTCAAAGCGGAAACAGTTCTTTTTCTTTTGTTCTCTTTGGGGTTTTTTGAATTCAAGGCAAAAAGGGAACTTTATTACCAGTTGATATGACACCCACTCTCCATGGGGGGGGGGGGAGGCTTTTAAAATGGCAGCAACATTTTACCGAGCACGGTGTTCCAGAAGAGATTTCTAATTCAAGATTTTACGACGGTGAATGACTTCTCAACATCACTGTCACTCCACTATACCCCCACTCCCCCATCAAACCTACAGAAGTCCAGGGTCAGACCCTAATCTCCAGATTCCAGTTCAGTAGGTCTGACCAAGACCTGGGCACTAAGAGTTTTCCAAAGCTCTCAGTTTTTCTGATCACGAGCTAGTTTTGAAAACTCTGATGGAGGCTGTGCTCAGAAATCATAGGGAGGTGAAGGAAATACTGACAGAGGAGTATTGACTTGAGACAGAGGTAAGTACAGCCAATAAAAATGCTTCACCTAACCCACTGCCACAGTGCAACGGGCAAAGGGGGCTTCATTCTGCTGAGAAACATGGTGGGCCACATGCTTCCAAGAGTAACTGGGATTTTATACTAATTTCCCATCACTCATTGGTGTGTTAATTCGGGTAAACTAGAGAAACAAACTCAGAGACACACATATGGATATAAGGGTACGGTTTAAATACAAGAGGAATGGGACCCAACCTAGTCCAGTTCAAAGTCACAAATCCAATATTAGCCCATATACCCGATATCAGTCTATAAAGTCTCCTTCTGACTCACGAAGTCACAGACCAGTGGGTGCAGTGTCCCAGCGCCGGCAGGGGTCTCCCCAGGGCTCCTCACTTCCAGGGCTGAGGTTCCATCAACAGCTTCCAGTGGTGGTAGAAGCAACTCAGCACTTCTACCTTTGGCTCCTCCAGCTCCTCGGACACTGCCATCTTGTTTTGTCCGTACTTTATTGTCTCTGAGACTAACTCCCAACAACTAGGGAAATAGCTTCTCATCTCCATGAGGGAAATATCGCAAGATTTCCCAGAAGTCTCTGGAGAAAGCCATGCCCACACAGAGGCCTCATTGGCTACTCAATGGCTATCTCCACATTACCAGGCTAGACTCCACCCCTACATCTCAATCATAAAATTAGCAGAAGCACATGAGCACCACAACTGGTGAGGGGCTGCTCCCAGGTGCTCGCTGCATTTCCATCCTTCTATGTGAATGGTTGAGTATATGATAGTCCCACAGAGAAACCCTGAATGCAGGGAGTCCCAGCCAGGACTGGTCTACAAAGAAATGGTAGGAATGAAAGCACAGGTCAATGTGGCTGCCCCATTAGCAAGTATTCTCCTTCACCATTGTCCCTGGAGCAAACATTATCTCCATGACTGGGAGGTAGGTATGCATCTATTCAGCCTGGGGTAGTGGGTGAGGCAGAAATTTTTTTTAAAAAAACGACTAACTGTTCAAATCCTTAAATATCAACCAAAATTCAAACCCACTGTCTTTGAGTCAATTCCAACTCAGCCACCCTATACAGGTTTTCAGAGCTGTAAACCATTATAGGAACAGAAAGACTCATCTTTCCCACTTGGACTGGCTGATGGGTTTGAACCAATTAACCTTGTTGTTAGCAGTCTAAAGTCTAGCTGACAACAGGGCAGGCTTTACTAAGGAACTGAGTAAACATAGGGTGGTTCAAATTCACCAGGGAGAAAGATGAGGCTGTCTGCTCCCATAAAGACTTAAGCATCATGAAGACCCTCTGCATCTCCCACAAAAACTCACCACCATTGGGCCAATTCCAACTCATAGGGACCCTGTGAGTTTCTGAGCCTTGACATGATTGGGTGAGTAGAAAGTCACAACTTTCTCTCACAGAGCAGGTGGTGGATTTGAACAGCTGATCTTGTGGTTAGCACCTCAGACACATCCCTCTACACCACCCATCTTGGAAACCCTATGGGTAGGGTGACTAGAAATCAGAATTGACTTGATGTCAGTGAATTTGGTATTTGTTTAGGTTTATCCCACACACAATTTAAGAATGATGCATTACTCTATCTTCCCCCATTTCTTATCGTAGACTTTAAGCTGAGACTTTGTCAAAAGTATTGGTCACATGGCTCTTGGCAGAGCAAAGGTCTTTGCAGACAGCCAGACTGGACACATTGATTGCATTCTAGCTTCCTGAACCTGCACAGGTTACTTTGTAAGTCTCAGTTTTGTCAACAGGAGAAAGGACATAATCTACTCTGCAGAGCTGACTTGAGAAGCAGGGGAGTTAAGCACAGAATTTTGCACCACACTAAATAAGTGATGGCCATTGTTAGGGGAAGGGCATTTTTGATGACTCTTTCCTTCATTTGTGAGAATTCTAAGCTTTGGTGAGAAGAGTGAAGGTTCTGTCAGTGGCAGAGTACTAGAAACAGTCAAACGTGTTTGCTCCAAAATTCTGTTTCCTTCCAATTTGCCCAATGCATTTTCCTCCATTTCTCATTTTGTGTTCTTCTCTTATCCCTGAAGTTTGCTCCTCGGTGGGTGCAGAGAATTGGCCAGACTGTTTGTGAAGATGAAAGGTTTTGAGAGCCAACAGGCCTCTTTCAAATATTTTTCCTCAAGGAGAAATGTGGACAAACCCCAGCAAGCCAGATTTGTGTAAATTAAACCCATCCTACTCCCAAAGGGCCATTTGATTTTAAAATCCATCCAATAATCAATGGCATTAGCTCAACAGATGGCTCGGTAATCTTCAGTAACAGCCAGCTTTGAGGCTGTTTTCCATCTTATAACCTCTTCTGTGAAAATAAAATGAAAGACCTGAGATTTTGGTCCCAAATCCAAAGGATGCATTTATTTCAGGCCTAATCTTTAAGGTCAGAGCTTGAAAACATCTGTCTGGTGAATGCCTGGCCAGTCCCAGGGGAAGGAAGTCAATCCATTGATCAATTTTGGAAAGCAGTGAGAAAATACAGAACATTTGTCAGCCAACGAAGGAACACAGCTCATGATCTTAATCACTGCAGTTACCATTCCTGACAAGTTCTGATGTGTTCACTGAGCAGGGAGACAATCTGGAAAATCCATCTAATAATCCCCTCTGAAACCAAAAACTTGGCTCCTTCCTGCTCCTAATTACTGGCAGGTAGACTTTGTTTCCAGAGTTACCACTTTACATATCGAGGTACTTACAAAGTGACACACACACACACACACACACACAGATATATACACACTTGTGCACACACACAGGCTGCCGCATTTGATCTTTAAGCACTTCACAACATCCCTTGATTCTTTTAGTGGCAGACTTGTTTGTTTGTTTCTATAGTTTTATTCTCACTTCTATCAAGTCAGTGCCAACTCAGAGCAACCCGTGTGGACATTCTGAGACTGCATTTGCTTAGGGGGGAGAAAGCCCAGTCTTTTCCCCACAGACTTGCATGTGGTTGGGAATTTCTGACCATATGGATCGCAGTCCAACTTCAACAGTCCTCACGTAGGTTGTGTTCCTTTCCCAGTCACCCAGGCACGATGCTGGCCTGGAGAGCATGGTTCTGTCCGCTGGGAGGAGGAAGGCTTGGTGTCTGGAGGAGTCCATTCCTCACTGGGTCTGTGTGATCCATGGAGGCATCTGGCGCCTTTGAGACCATCCTTGTAGGGATGAGAGTAAGAAAGAAGCCATTCCTCTGAATTCTGACCCACCTCTTCCTAGTTGGGATAGGAGGCCGGAAGAGCACATTTGCAAATGGGTGGCCAGATGAGTTTTCCTCTCTTTGCTTTTCTGAACCAGACCCAGCCAACTTGAAGCATGGTCCCATGTTGATAAATCTGGGTAGGGGGTGAAGGTGCTAGTTAGGGAAGGGTGGAAGCATTGTGGAAGCGGAAAGGCCATTGTCTTTGAGCCGTCACATTCTTTTTGCTGGCAGGGCTGCACTGTCTCTTGTCTCTGTTGTTCCCAGCAGGCCATGTTAATCTACTCTCCTTCCCCAGCAAGTCTACAAGACCAATCTCCAGCTCTCTCTTGAGAAGCTGAGCTGTGTGTCGAATGGAGAGCAAGGTCACATGACTTTTCTTCCTAGTCCATCCTAATCTGAAAACGAAGGAGACCCACTTATTGTTTCAGTGACGCTCCAAGGTGGTGGTAATAGGTGAGCAGGACTATCTGTGCAGAGAAACCGATCTCCTAAAGGAATCAGAAGATCTGTAGGATCACAGATAATCCTCATAAGTATCCTGTGGCCCTGTAGAAATGAACCCAAAGTGACATCTGAGTTCTTAATGACAGTGTTGCTAATAGCCCATGATGTTTTCACATGGTTCTGTTTCTCTGGAAATTGTCGGAGTTCATCAGTGTTATGTAACGGGTGCTAAAGGCAGTAGACGGAGACCCTGCCCTTATCCCCAAGCCTTCAAAGGTTTCAATTTCAGCACCAATCCAATCACAACAGGTGCTGCTACCATCTCTGATCTTCTTCCACCACACACACATTCTAGCTGTTAGCCTCTCTCTACTAACCAGAATATGAAACAGAATTTTCCATTCCCCACCTATGCCAGATAGATGAGAGAATTAGCTGCATGAATGGAGAGTCTCCAGCCAATCAGAAAAGTCTACCCACATCAGAGCCTGCCTTATGCTTGTTGATGTCAGAACAAGAATTATTGTGGGTAATCAGAGAAGATGGTACAAAAGAACAACCCGTACCTGGCAGAATGTGTATATCATCAGTGTGTTACGATTTGCCAAAGCATTCTTGAAAGGTAAATCTTCCATTACATAACTTTTTATCACTTTCTTAAGAAATGTTCCATCTGGATAGGCACGTTTATGGTTCGCCTTGCTTCGGAAATACGTACACTGTCCAAGGTTAGACTAAAGTGCCCAGGTATTTTTTAGTGTGAAAGGTTGAGGTGAAGGAGAGCCAGGTCCAGGGAGAAGGTTGAGGAAAAAAAATGTTATTGAAAATATGTGGAAAGTAACGTGGTATGTTAATTTCCAGGAGTCCCTGAGGGGTGCCCATGCTGGGCCTTTTGAACCTATCCTTAGAAGACAGGCCTGTCCAGCTGTGTGCTTCCTTGGGGAGGGGGTGTGTGTCACAGCTTAGAAGGCACTGGGGGCTGTTCCATTCAAGACACACAGAGTCACCAGGAGTGGGAATAGATTAGCCAGCAGCTAACACCCCATGAGAGGCGTTTTCATACTTAGTACACTCTTGACGTGGGGCGCTCTCCAGGAGTCAAGCTCTCTGTTTGGAAGTCGGAGGAGCAAGTAGGGATCCCAACTGGAGTGTTTCTACACAGCCTTTTCTACGGTCCTTTCTTTCTGCTCATTGGCACCAAGTGCGGCTGCATCTGTGGGGTAGTATATCCCCACAGACGAGACATGGAAAGCAATGGCTTTGGGCTCCATTCAGGAATAACCCCTACAGTCTATATGTTGTTATAAAATAATTACTTTTGCTTCTCCAATGGCTTATGGAGTCTGATTCGTGACAACCTAATTTAATAATCCTCCTCCAAAAACCATAATAAAGAAATATTCAGGGTAATTCAATTCATGGTCTTTAGCTACAATTTAGGCAGAGGCATGAATATCCTTACCCTATGGCATCTCCTTCAACTCTGTCCCTGAGGAAGATTACGAATGTGCTGCTATGCAGAAATTTAACTTCCCCACATCTCCAGGAACACATGGCTATATTTACAACACTCATTTGGGACTTTTGCCACTACATGTACTTTAACTTGACTAATGAACATATAATTTGGGGGCCATTATGAAAGCAAGCTCTTATTAGTAGGGAGAATAAAAGAGATGATTTTGTAAAGAAGAAGTCAGGTTCTGATTAGTGAAAGCTCTTCTGACATAAATGTGACTCATACACACAAACAAACACAATTTGTTGAACTTTTTAAAGGTTATCTCAGCAAAGAATTATTTTTGTATGCTTAGGGGGGAAATACGGATTCCATTCAGTTAGGCATCTTTCTACGGCAGTACTTACAGCGATATGATAGCATTGTCCTCCAGGGGGCGTTAAGTCTTCAGCCTAGTTCTTGTTTCACTGGAAGGTATTCTTTCAGGTTCAGTTAGCAAAGGCAGACAGTTGGATTTCTGCTTGCCGAGGCTCAGGCATCCTAGGATCCACATCAAGGTTCTCAATGAAGTCATACACATATTTGTAAGACGAGGCTGAATGAGAGAGATCTGTGGTCCCCAGGATGCACAGGACTCCTGGCTAGGCACACACCTCTCCAAATGCCCTGCTACAGGTCTAGGATGGGCTGGCTGTCCCTGGGTCTTCCAATAGCCCTTGAAGGGGACTGTTGCTAGGGGTAGGCCCAATGACTTTTCCAGGGAAACATGTCATTCCTGGAGGCTCCAAGATTACCCTCTTCCCTACGACCGCCTCACGCTGGGTTATCTTTGTTTGCTTTTCATGAATCTGCTCCACGGGGAAGGGAGCAAGATGAGGTGGCTGTCAAACTTTGCAATCCCAGGAAATTGAACGAGTGGGTCTCCTCTTTCAAGAGGATCATGATGAGTTGGAATCGACTCGGCAGCAGTAGGTCACATCCAAATACCCAAGAAAGCCAACTCACTGCCAAAGAAGCGATTCCATCATAGCACCCCTGCAGGAGAGAGTCCAGCAGCCCTGCTGGCTTACAAGGCTGTGACTCTTAATCAGAGTAGAATGCTGAATTCTTCTTCCATGGTGGATCACAGAGGCATCTGCAAACCTATCAGAAGAACCAGCGACTTCATGCAACAAAGCTTATAATTTCCTGAAGGCACAGTGGTGGCCATATCTGCTATGTCTTTTCTCATGAATTCCGGGACCCTGAATTCACTATTGACACTTCTGAATCCTTGACAATTTGTCCATAAAATGTTATCTCCTAGGGTGATTGTAAGGATTGATTAGAACAGGTCAAAGAAGGTACTTGGTGCATAGCAAACATTCGATAGGCTCTATCAATTTCTATTAAGCCTTGGCCTGGAATTGGATGCTCCACCACATACCTTGAACCTGACTCTTCACGTCTCATGGTCATGCAGTAAACCTCCAAAGACACCTTGTCCTTTTATCCCTTTGCTCCCCATGCCTTCCATGCCCACATTGTCCCCTTGTGAGATCCCACCCAAGGTGTCAGGATTGGCTCTCATGGCTTCTTAGACTGAAAACCGAAAGCACGATCCCCTCCTCCAAACACGGACACCCTAATTTGATGGTCGGGCCGCTTACATAGGTAGATACATTTTTTTTTTTTTTTTTTAGGCATCACTGCCCTGGTGGTGGGTAGGTGGGTAGGTGGGTAGGTGCTGGGCCCAGCCTTTGCTCCTGGGAGCCGGAATTGAACCTCCATCCCAGTGGGCTGCAGTCCCGCGCACAACCACTACGCCACCGGGGCTCAGCCCAATACATTTTTTAAAATTCATACAATGGCACACTTCAAATGAGTGTTTTTTTTTTATCAAGTATACAGCCAGCGTATGCCCCCAGTAAACCAATCTAGGTGCAGCGTCATGAGAATCCCTTTCTTTGGGACAGGGAGATCTAGTTCAAATACTTGCTCCACTACATTTGACCTGATGGGCCTTGAACCTCTTTCATTCTCAGTGTCCTCCTAGGCACATGGGACATTTGTCACTCATGGTTGTTAGATGCCCATCGAGCCATCAGATGCACGGCAACCTCATGTACAGTGGAGTGAAATGCTCTGTGCCCGTGCTCAGGTGTGGATTGGACAGTCATTATCCAAAAGCTTTGCATTTTAGGAAGCAGAGCACCAGGCTTTGCTCCCTACTCCATTTTAGTCTGGACACGCCACTAAAAACCTGTTCGAGAACCTAGCCATGCTCAAGCGTTCACTGACAGGTGTCTGAGTTGTCTCGATTGGGAATGGGAACACACATCTCCTACATGGCAGGCCAGGATTTCCCCAGAGATCCATTACTGAGTAATCAACTGCTTCCCTCAGTGCTGGGGACCCAGTCGAAGCTGCCTGGCGATTAGGGTGTTCCATCCCAGCACAGCGATGTCTGTCTTGAGTACCGTTTGCCTGTATTGATCAGGTTTTTGGACTCTCCAAATGACTGTCCTTATGAAGACAGGCGATATGCCATGCCTTTTTATTTTTCATTGGGCCTGGTAGAGACACAATAAATATTGACTCTTAATGGCTAAACACAACTTCTTTTTTTTTGGACACAACTTATTTTTAAAGCAAGCCCCAAAGCATTCCTACTTACAAGCTCCGCAGGTCGCCAGGCTTGTGGTCTTGTCCTCTGCATGCGCTGAGACTCCATGTGCTAAAGCCAGACACATATTTTACTTGGTCAATGCCTCCGTGATAGCTCCTCCATGTACAGCGGGACTGAGTGGCAGATACACAAGACTCATGTCTCTGCTTATTCTCCCTCCCTTCCCCTCCCTTCCCCCTTTTAACACAAGTGAAACGACTGCACTGTTTTCTTAACCAACAAATCACTCTGTTTTCCATGGTTCAAAGTTAAGTTTTTATTTGGTTTTAAATTAAAAAAATAAATTTCATTATTAAATAGTAGATGGAACTAACTAATGTCCAGACTACTCAAGAACATACCACCAGGGGTACAATTCAAGGGTTGAATCATCTAAACTAAAACCATTTGTTATGATGTCATGTTTGTTAAAGGTCAACAGTGGCAAAATTCCAAAGGAACTGAAATACAAAGTTTCAAATGTTTACAATGGATGGGCAGTAAACCACGTATTCTACTGCAATCACGAACTACTTTCTTTATCCATGCCCGTCAGCGTGGACACTATACCACAGTGCTAATGTCATCAGGTTCGTCTGCTTTCTTTTGCCTGCTTGGCAGGGATTTCAAGTATTCAAGGTGTCTGCGGGCATCCTCCTGATTTTGCCTGACGTAATATACCACATACGAGATCACCATGGTGAACCAACCAAACATGGTGACCAACATGGCATAGTCAGTAGTTTTTTTGGGGAGGTTACAAAGGTCAGCATCATTGGCAGCATTGAGGAATGGCCTCCCGGCGTGTTCATCCAACACGGAAGTCTTACAGATGACATTGTGGGCTGTCTCATGATTGGAAGCCATGCTCCTCAGAACTTGCTGCAGCGTGCAGTCACAGTGCCAGGGGTTGTTGGCGATTCTAGCCCTGGCCTTCAGGTTATTGAAGGCATTTTTATGCACACTTTGAATCCGGTTGTCAGACAAGTCCAGAGTCTGCAAGGTTTCAGCTACTCCCTTGAAGGCATGCTCATCAATAAACTCAATGCCGTTTTTGGACAGGTTGAGAACTCTCAGTTGATGGAGGTCTTTAAAAATCTCATTGGGGATGGACGTGATCTGATTGGAGTCCAGATACAGTAAGACTGTTTCAGGAGGAAGATCTCTAGGTATTTCCTTGAGATTTGCATTGCTACAGGTGACATTGAGACCCCCAGAGGAAGAACAGAGACAGCCCTTGGGACACATACTGGCAGAATGAAAGCACAGTATCATGAGGACAAAACTTTGTAGGAGGAGACACATGGAGAGGGAGCGAGTTAACCACAGGTCTACCAGATTCATGCTGGATTGTCAGCATAATCACAAGCCCATTCCTCATTGACTCCACAAAGCATAGCAATGGTCCCAGTCTGGTCGCACTCTCGATCTCTCGTTCTCGTGGCTCAAAAAGTTGCAGCTAAGGCACGGGCCTCTTCATGATTCCTGCCCTTGCTTGGGTACCTAGAGAAAAGGGAAGCAGAAGCCATTAGCTCTTTTATAAGGGAAGGTACATTGCAATTAAAAATGCTCTCGGGTGTCTAGCATTCTGTGTTGGTTAGGCAGGTAATTTCCATCAATACCACTGGGAGTTAGGTGTGTAAGGGGAGTCTCCAGATCAAATCCCAAGTCCTGACGGAGCAGACTTTCAATACACAACAAGGTTTCCGACTTAGGTTGCCTTGTTGCTAGGTGCCCAGCGTGAGAGCAAGCCGCTTAGATGTCTCCTCCCTATTATTCCTTTCCACATCCAGAACCCCTTCTCAATTCTTTAGCATCAAAATTCAATTGCATCTTTCCACACTGTCTATAATAAACAGATGCATTAATACAATGTGGTTTTGCACGTGGGCAGTACTGACCAATAAAACTGATATTTCATGGCTAATGACCTCAGACAGGACTATCTGTCATGTCTTTACAATGGATGCTCAATTAGGAGTATTTCCTCTAGGGAGACATCTTACTCAACTTAAGAAATGGAGGAAGAAACTATCACTTTCAGGGCAAAATGTGGCTTGGGGTTGACAACCCAGAATCCCCAAGACAGGTGCCTTCCCTCTGCCTTCCTGAGGTTGTATTATACTTGAAAGAATTCTTTTAACCACATTTCCTGAGGATTCTGTGTTCTCTAAGCAACATAACCCTACCCATGACAGATTTTCAAATATTAGGCACATTTACAAGTCTTTTATAGAAAAGAGAATAATTAAGATATGCTACCTTGGATGTGCACTTCGAACATATTACCAGAAAGTCCAGTTCTCAGAAAGAGACATCGCACTTGATAAAACAAAGAGCCACTTAAACAGATGAAGACTCTTGATACAATGGATGAACTCACCCTGTGGCTCTAACAACGAGCAAAAACAGAAGTGCAATCTTGAGGCTGGTGCAGGACCAGGTTGTGGTTCCTTGCATTGTACACAGGGTGCCTATGAGCAGACAGACTCAACAGAACTGAACCACCACCACCACAAGCCTCTAAGACTTTCCTGATATTCTTCTCATTATGAAGGAATAAAAAGACTTATCATCCACACACACACATCTCATGTGCACACACTCTCGTTTTGGAGAGCAACCTCAGCAACCAGAAAAATTAGATAAAATGCACACGTGCAGAAGCAAGAAGATAGATGGATCCCCCGAACGATCCACCCATGTAACAATGCCAGGCATTTTAGGGACAAGGATGCAGAGAGCAAAATTTGTCTTGAAGGGCTTATATGACTTGCCCAAGGTCAAACCAGTTTGTAGGTAGTAGAGACTGGACTCAAACCAAAGTCTTTGCTCTGACTCATTAATCTCAGGACTCTTCAACCACCTCCATCACTTTCTCCCAATCCCATCTGTTCCAGTTGGACAGTCAGGATCTGGGCAGCTTTTTATGGTCACTTCTGATACCATCCAGTTGCTGTCAAGTCCTTTTTGCTATGAATCTTGATCCAAATCGAGGACCCAGAGCACTGATAGTGGGCTGACGTTTCTGTAGCTGACATCAAATCTGAGATCTGAAAAGCCTCGCGAGAATCCACTCCTCTGACAGCAATTAGCAACACATGACTTTCCCCATACTTTTGCTTTTCTAGAGATCCCAGATGGATAAACTATGGAGGGAAATGACTCCAAATGTTACCCAACTCACACAAGAGAAGATTAATGTGAGCTGAAATCATAATGAACTGGGTTGTTAATCATGGCAAAAATGAGATTAGCAACAGCAGAATGGAGTGGATGTGCTTTTGGAATCTGTGTCCCTTAAATGCCAAGGAATTCTCAAAAAGGACTCGAGGCTTACTGAGCTATCCATCAATAGCTCATTGCTGTTGCAATAAACATTTCCTTTTTTCTCATGTTTTCTTTTGAAACCACATTGCAATGGTATTTGGGGACTTTAGAGATTGTCTATGAGGGAGAGAGGCAAAGGACACAGAAGGTTGTGGAATGGCACATTCAGAGAAGAAATGAACCGAAGGTCAAGACAATGAATATTAAATGTACGCAATGAGAAGACACAGAACAGGGGGGAGATCAGTGTGAACGACATAAAAAATTCAGAGCCTCTGCCAGCAAGCAACTTCCATCCATCAGGTATGGGCCACCAATCCTCCAGCCTATGTCACGTGGGGGTGGATGAAAAGAATCTACCTGAAGAAATACTTTCTCCTGAGGACATTAAGCTACATGAGGGCAAGATCTTTTTTTTTTTCCTACCTAAGGTGGAAACCGAAACAAACAATAAAAAGCAGTGTGGGTGTGCATCTTGATTTTAAGCCACACTAGCAATATGCCTGTTTTGCAACCTCTGAAAACCACATATTCATTATCTTGGTGGAGAGATTATAGAAGTGCCTAATTATGAGGGTTGATGTTTTTTTTTTTTTCTTTTGAGGATTAGGTGAGATAATCCATTTAGAACACTTCACACAGTGCCAAATGGGTGGGTAGTGGCTCAATACATATTCTGAGGAGGGTGGTGGTTCAGTGGGAGAACGTTTGCCCTCCATGTGGGAAAAACGAATGTGAGTCCCGTCAATGCACCTCAGAGTTTTCACCACTCATCTCTGAATGGATGTGCTTATGTGTGGCTTTTAAGCAGAACAGATTTCAACAGAGATTCTAAAAGGCGATCTACTTCTGAAAGATCAGTCAATGGTTTTGAAAAGTCACAATGGCCTCATCTTATTGTCAGGAGCTGACGGGATGACAGCTAACATCATCAATAACTATAGCAACTATTATTATTTCTAGAGAGGTTCCCTCACTTTGCTTGGAATTCGACATAAACTAGGGGATAAATAACTATAGATTGCCTGAAAGGATAAGTAAAGCATTGAAGAAATGAATAGCCTAACCTATTTTTCCTTTACCTATGGTAACTATTTTTGTTATTAATATAGGGATTAGCTTCTCAAAATTCTGTTGGTTTTATATGTCAGCATGATGGTCTTTGAGGTTTGAGTACAGATTTCTAGGAGGTGGAAGAAGAGTGGAGTTCCTTCTCAGTAGATGCTTGGAGATTTAATCAGGATGAATGAAAAATGGTCAGTCCAAAAGTCATGATCACAGATAAAAAAATATGAAAGGATTAGGACACTTCTCTTACCTCAAACGGGTCAGTCATAGGCTGGATGCAGTACCTATTTGGAGTGAAAATACAGAACATATCAAACATTTATTCCAGCAGGTTTTTACTAGGATTTTATTTCATTTTCTCTTTGTAATGTGTGGGGCAAAAAGGAATGAAATCTTCTAAGATTGGCTAGGGTTCCAGGTCATTGTGGTTCAGCCTTTAGAGCTTCCAGTCTCAGACATGATAGTGACAGCGAATCTATGATAGGAAGAGCCAAATCTTTTGACATCCTAAAGGCGAAGTCAAATAAGTCAAGTGAGAGGTCATTTTCAAGTGAGAGGAAGCCTCTTCCAAACTGCAGAATGCCTTTTTAAAAGAATACCTCAATCCTTGACAGAGACTACACTAGATCTTTGTGTGGGGTTCTCATCCTACTAGCTCCTCTGGATTATTGTTCTATTACTTTTATAAACATCATCCAAGCTTATTAAAATATTTTACATATTCAAAAGAGTTCCTAGAATCCTATCACCCACCCAACAAGATACTTCATCCTTCTCATTCTCATGAAAGTGTAGGTGTGTACACATTATCTGACAGTGGCCATCTCAGCATAGGAAAGAATTTTGTTTCCATCCTTTCCAACTTCTAAATAGTTATGACCTTCAACATTTTAATAAAATGATAAAGTGTAATATTTAGACATATTTAAGGCCTCTTATTTTTTTAAAGATATCTCCTGTCTTTGCTCTCGTAAAGAATGTGATATTGAAAATGAATGTTTTCAGCCTATCTCTCTTCGCTCTTGGAGTGTTTCTTTAAGTTATCCCCAGAGGAGGAATGACTTGCGTCAAAAGAGTCTCAACTTCTCATCTGACTTTGTTTAATGAGCTATGTCATTGGAAAGGCTATTTCATAACCTAATGAGCAATATCTTCAAAATGAGAAAGCTTTGGCTAGATCAGTGCATTTCCTATGGAATCTGAGTCCACAGCATGAAACGCCAACAATGCAAAGTTGTCCCACAGGGGTGGGTAGCAGCCTGAGGAGGCTCTGATGCCCTCCACTGGTGATCATCACTGGGAGTCTTGTTCCTGAAGACCTGGGATGGAACCCTCTACTCATTCTTTTCATTCCTTGATGACAGCACAGAAAGCCAGAGAGATGGGATGCTGCTTGTTAGAAAAAGAATTCACATTTTTAAGAGACTATATTCACAACTCCTGTAACTTATTATTGGAAATCATTGCTATGATTCCCAAGAAGAGTAACTGGTTACAAATAAATATTACTTGCATGCATTTACCTCTTTCAGTACACACAAGTATGCAAAGATATGTAGAGAAGACATGCATGGAAGGAAAGGAGGGTAAAGAGATAGAAGGAGAAAGTGAAAGAGGGAGGAGGAGTGCAAGTAGGGGAAAGCAAAATGGGGAAAATAGGGATTCCTTTCAAAGAAATGCTAGTATTTACCTAGATATTCTTGGCCAAGAGACTGACTCAATGAATTATTGTATATCAATATCACCCCAAATGAAGCAATTACTTGACCTGAGTTTTTTTTTAAACTAATACTATAATAATGGTCAAAGCAAACTTGATGCATTTGGATTACGGTGCTGGAGAAGACTCTGGAGAGTACCATGGACTGATAAAAGGAAAGCTGATTTATCTTGGAAGAAGTACAGTCAGTGTGCTCCTTAGAGGCAAGGATGAGAGACTCTGTCTTGTCAGGAGAGATCAGTCCTGAGAAGGACACAGTGCTAGGTAAAGCAGAGGGGCAGCGAAGGTGAAGTCAGCCCTCAGGAGATGGCTAGACACAGTGGTTGTAACAACGGGCTCAGTCAAGCAGAGGGACGATCGTGAGAATGGTGCAGTATGGGCCAGTGTTTTGTTCTGTTTTGCAGAGGGTTTTTATGGGTTGGAACTGACTAGATGGCATCAAACAGCAACAATACTGTGGACATTTTGTATGTATGATTCCATTGGTATAGAACCGAACAAAGGAAGCTCCCCATCCATGCCCACACACATATGAGCACTCACACCTACATGTACATAAGCTTTCAAAAGTTATGGAAGAATGAAGAAAAATGAGAGAAAATTACTTCCAAGGAATGACCTGGAGGTATAAAGGACATTTTTTTACCTTTTCAAATTTATTTATTCTCTTGTTTTGTATTGTTTACTTATTTATTCTTACTGTAAATATTACCACAATGATAACTAGATACCAAACAAGAGGATTGGCCAGCAAGCATTGATCTATTCTCTGTTAGGAATGAGGGGGAAGACAAAATGATTGGAAACATTGTATTTTTTTTCCTACCAGCTAAGCCACCCTTGGAAGTCATGTAAACTTCCTGAATCTCAGAAAAGTATACAGAAAATATGTGGGTCAGAGGGCAGATAAAATCAGCTTCAGCTCTCAGCTTAAATTCCAGGTGGGGGATCTTGGGTGGGTCACTTAAATTCCCAAAGTCTCATTTTCCTCATAATAAAAAAATCTGTAAGCTGTATTAAGGGGTTTCTGATATGGTTCTGATAGTGCTTTCATAGTAGATGTTTAATTAATATTGATTCACATAGACTGTCAATGGGAATCAGAATCACATTCTGCTTTTCTAAAGGCTCTGAGTCATATCTTACCAGGTGCCCACAAAATGAAGACCATGAAGTCAGAAACCTGAGAAGCATTTTCTTTGTGAGAATCACAACAGACATTAGCCTGTTACAGCTTCTGAGAAGTTGCAATAACCTATTAACTCAGAATGTTTCCAATCATATGCAATTCCCCCTATCCCGGGCTTCTGGATGATCTCTGGTTTTTATAATGTGACAACAGACAGACTATGCCATTCACTAAATTCATACCTAATTGAATAATTTAATATTACTGCTATTAATATACTCTCACTTTGTCAAGAAGGTTCTAGAGGGGTTACAAAGGTATCATGTTTTGAAAATGAGAAGTCTAGTTGCAGTTGATCCTAATCAAGCTACATCATTTGATCATACAGTACACCCAACGTCAATTAATATTGACTGATGGAAGGAATGAAAAATTAAAAATCCATAGTAAACATTAGAGGTCATTGTTTTTGTCAAATTAAAGAATGTTAAAAACTGCTTATGTTATGGTAGAAGCACACTAGCCTATGTGATCTTGAGGTGTCCATGGGAAGAGGTATCAAAAGTTCAAAAACATGCAACCAACTCAATACAAAGGGTCGTGGGTGTAATGGAGACCCAAAATCCACCTGCAAGTGGATTGAGCAATCCCTGTCAGAAAAGGCACATGAACAGAAGATAGAGTATGGCACAGATGAACCCCATAACCATCCTCTAGCCTTTTTTTTTAACATTTCCTCCCCTTACTGGTAAGGTCTCTATGCAGTTTACTCCATTGACTACGTTAGATTTATATATGTTCATCTGCATATTTAGGATCACTCAATGTGTGAAGGTCAAGATGGATAACCCCTCCAAGACAATGACAGGAGTTCCCCGAGAACATGGGGGAGAGGGATAGAAAGGGTAGAAAGGGGAGGGGATAGTATTAATGATTTAATAACCCCAACCAGTGAGATTGAATAGCAGAATTGTATGTGCATGGCTATATTGAAATGTGTAGGATATGTCAATAAAACTTTTACATATAGCATGACTGTGTCTAAAAGTAAAAGGCAATGAACAAGCTATCACTCTAGTTGAACTGTATAGTCATCTCCCAACATGACTTTCATTTTTGCAAGCATCACCGAAGGCTTTGACGGCTTGGGCGTGGGACACACCTGTTTGGAACTTTAATTTCTCCAGCTGTAAAACGGGCATCACCGTGGAGATCTCAGTGGTTTGGCAGGTGGTTGTGAAAATGAGCTCTCAATATATGCGTACACAGTGGCAAATGCACACGGTAAAAAAATTTGACATTTCAACAATCTTTACATATATAATTTAGTGACATTAAATATAGTCATCATGCCATTCGGCCATCACTATTAACTGGAGAACCCTTTCTTCGAGAGAAAGCAAAGCCCACAAAGCTACAGCCAGAAGAGGAAATGAGAACGGAGCTTCATGGTCAATCTTTTTCATACTGTGCACCTCATTGACATTCCACAGGGAAATACAAGGAGTTGGCTTGGTTCTCCTCTGGGAAGCACCCGGAAAAATTAACAGCTACCTAGAGACTTACCTTTTGTCAATAACAAGCCAAATAAAACTTTCCAGCCTCATTTAATTGTCTGCACCAAGCAGAGAGACTTCCCCTAACACTCTGCTCTACAGTACACACAAATTCCAATCAACTGAACAGGTATTCTCTATTCTAGCATTTAGCCTATCTCAGTAAACCAACTGGCCAGGAAAGATAAGGGCAAAATGGTGGGACCTGGTCCAAGGGAAGCGCATAAGTCAAAGTGGGGATAGCTCATCATTCCCAAAACAAGATAAGGTGCATTCCCATGCCATCTACTCTAAGTTCTTGTACAATTTCTTTAAAAGTTGATCTTGGCTAATTGACATATACAACCAATCCCCGGCTTTCTTGCCTGCAGGAGGGCTTTAAGAATTATGGCCACATTTCTACGGTCTATCCTCACGTCTTGTACACATTCAGCTCAAATGCATGCGTGGCCAGCTGAAAGTCAAAGGACATAAAAAGAGGTATCTTGAGGCTATCCTGCCCCACCCCTCCACCCCTGGACTCTGATTTACTGACACTCAGTCAAGGAGTGGCATGGGGCTTGGAGACTGTGGACTAGATGTTGGACTGCTTACCTTTATGGCAGCAGTTCAAATTCACCGGCTGCTTGCCTGGAGAAGGATGAGACTCTCTGCTCCAGTAAAGACTGACAGTCTGAAACCCCATCCACAGAGGCAACTACGAGTCAGAGTGGACCTGATGGCAGTGAGTGAGGCATCTCTTCCCCTTCCCTCTGTGCAGGTAAGCAATTACAGAGTCATCAATGGGAGAGTTTTAAAGGGAATAAAACATCCACGTGTGAGCCGTGGGACCATACGGATGCTGCAGTGCTGAGCGGGCGCAGAGCTCATTTGGGAGCAATGCTCAGAGCAGGCTGGCTCACGAATGCCCAAGTGAGTGGCTAATTCCCCAGCTGGAAGAGTCTAGGAGTCCAGGAGTCTGACCTGAGGGGAGGCAGGCTGGAGTTCAGGGTGCACACCCCAACTTCCTACCTCTCAGTCATTCTGGAAACAGAGGATGAGAGAGAGCCATTATTTGTGAGCTGGGGTTTTGTGTGTTTGTTTTTTTGCACAGACTCAAACTAAAACCAGAGAGTTTCTTACACTGGGGAAATCGAAGAGGAAACATCCAATTAATGAAAAGTGACATCTGGTAAGATCATCAGGAGGACACCTCTGCCCCCCACTACCCCCCCAGGGAAGTTTGCAGTCAGGGGGCAGTTGGGATCTGTGCGGGAGCGGTGTTGTTTAGCCCGTGGACACTGGTTCCTGTGTCTCAGATGCACTGATACTGAGCCTGTGTCGACGGCCTCCCAGTTTGAGGAATGCCTGGTGAAAACATGAGGGCACAGGACTTCTGGGCAATGGGAGGTTGAGACTACATCTTCACTGAGTGGATCTTTCCTTTTAATTTTCCTCGCTTTCTTCTTTGCTTCTACCCTGGATTTGGAAACAAATCATTTTTAATTCTTAGGGAGCATCCTGTGCTGGGAACTCCTGGCCCTAAGGCAAACACTGCGAGCCTATTGATGCTGAGTTCTCTCCAGTGGCAGCAGTAGCTGGAAGTTGAGATTTGGCCTCATGAAGATCTGATGATCCTGCCACCCAGGGCCTAGACTCTGGTCTGATTTAGAGTTCAGGCAGGTCTGTTCACACCATAGTGGAGGCCCAACCTTCCTAAGGCCAGACTGGGAAGCAGCTGTGGGACATTGTACTCCAGAGAGTAATCATTGGGGTGGGATATAAGGCCAATGTCCTCTACTGGTGCTGGCAAACATCCCTTGACCAGGCTGAACTTTCTCCCACTGGCACAAAAGACCAGCAAATGCTTTCTTGCTGAGGCCTTTGATTTAACATGTGTGTCTCTGCAGGGAAATTGCTTTGTCTCTTCTGACCTGGGGCTGTATAGACGCTTGAAAAGATGACAGGCATCATTTTCAAGGCCCATCCCTTTTCTGTTCATCTGTAACCAGGAAGCAGCTGTGCACCTCCCTCAACATCTGGGAGACCGGAATCTTTTTCTGAGAGAGCCAAGATGGACGCTTCAATGAGATGCAGCTATCAAGGAAGAAGAGCCTGATGCTCAGTTTCCAGAGGCAACTGGAGACCGTGGCTCTGTCCAATGGCCAAGGTGGGTAAAGCCATGAGAGGTGGAGGGAGAAGCAAGTTGTCATTGAGTGGATTTTGACTCCGGATGAACCCACAGGGGAGAATGGGGCTGTGCTTCACAGGGAGATTTGAAATGCCTGATTTTTTCTGGAAGTAGATGTGCCAGGCTTTTCTTCTGGGGCACGCCAGGGCCCATCTCTCAACTTTGGGGCTAGTAGCCAAATGTTCAACCCTCTCTGCCACCTGGAGAGATGGGGGTGGAGGAACCACGGCTAAAAATATCTTAATGGATGATCTTCACTGTTGGCTTGTCATTGTCTTCGTCGTCACCTTCTGCTTGCCTCTCAGGCCATGTGCACTGCTCCTTATTCCCAGTGCTCGAGGGAAGGCGGCGAGAGGGAGACGAGATGGAATTCAAATGACTCCCTTCTGCCACTTGTTAGCAACTCAGCTCACAGGCGGGGGGGTGGGGGGGGCCTGAGATTCTTCTGTGGGTTTCTATTCTCCGTGCTATTCTTGTCCCCCATGCTGCCAGGCAATATTGAGTGGGCTGTGTGGAAATGATCTGGGGAATGAAAAGAGAGAGGAGCCAGGGAAGGGGGGCAGGCGGTTTGGAGTGCTCCCTCCAATGGCAGCATCTTGATAGGAATTCTGTGCTCAGCTTTTGTATGCCACTCAAAATCACTCAGATTCACTTACACAGACCCATGTTTGGGAAGGTTGCATACCTCAGAACCAGTGGGAAAGGGATCCTGAGACCCTCTGTGGGACCATTCCATGGCAAAGGTCCCATGAATGATCCTAGCAGCACAAAGGAAATGAAGAAGCATCCCAAAAGACTGTGCCAAGGGCAGCAGATGCAGAAAAAAGACTGTACGGGAACTCAGAAACCAAGAAGAAAGAGAGGGGTGGGAGTGAGGGTCTTTAAAACTGCCACCGCTGACTCAACTAGGATGGCAGGGAGAGAACAGAACTCTGGAGCTGAAAGAAATCGCTTTCTCTCCCAGAGGCTATCATCAAATAGGAAGGGGTTGGGACATGCCTATACACATCCTGTCCTCCTCTATCCATGGTGGACACAGATGCAGTGCTCTGAGGCATGGCCATTGAAGGGCTCCTCCCAGCTGCTGAAAGTACTGCTGTTGGAGAGCCTTTAGCTATAGGCCCCTTCCGGAATGTTCTTGGCTGCAAGGGACCACTTTGGTGCCAGTGACAGCTCTATAACTATCTAGTATGGGAGGGTAACGGCCTGTTGATCCTTTCAGACAAATTGGTGGTGTCTCTGAAGGACCATTCCAGAACCAGAGTTGTTCTGGGGTTAGCAGAGGCTTCCACAACACATCAGATAATCCCTCAACTTCACTTTCTCCCCAATCCTCCCTTCCCATCTACACAAACCTGATTCCATCCCAGAGTCTTCTCCTGGGAGAGCAAGATGCAATCGTTTATGATCACTACTTCTCTCTCTGCTCTTCACACGAGGTTTTGAGTGGCCCATTCCTCCGAGGTGGACCATCCCCTCCCTGTCTATACACTGCTCTTAGTCTGGAAATTCTGCTGACACCAGTTCACCTGGGGAATTCCAGGTGGCATTTGAAATACCAGAGACATAGTTTCTAGTATCACAGCAGCCCATAAGCCACCCCAGTATGACAAACTCAGAAATACGTGCTAGCCTGTGATCAAGAACCAATGGTACCCAAGGAAGCTCAAGCTGCACTGAAGGCCTCACTAAAAATAAGTCTCCAGGAAGTGATGGGATGCCATTTGAAATGATTCAACAAGTGGACCAAGCATGGGAAGCATTTACTTTTTCTAAGAAATTTGGAAACCTGGTCACTCAACTGGAAGTGACCCATATTTGAAGCTATTTTAAGGGATCCAACAGAAAGCACAAATTATAGAACAATATCATTGAGTATCACACAAAATATTTTTCTAAAAGTCATTCAACATTGGTTTCAGCAGTGTATTAACAGGGAACTACCTGGAATTCAAGTTGAATTCAGAAGAAGATATTAAACAAGGGATATCATTGTTGATATCTGACGATCTTAGTGGATAGCAGAGAAGACCAGAAAGATGTTCACTTGTGTTTATGGCCTGTTCAAAGGCATAATAATGTGGAGCATAATAAACTATACAAAGCATTTAGAAGAATGGGAATTCCAGTGTATTTATTGTGCCTACACAGATTCTGTACATGGCAGTTATTTGAACACAAGGCAACATTGCATGGTTTAAAATCAGGAAGGTATGCACCAAGATGCTAGTCTTTAGCCATACTTATTTGCTCTGTATACTGAGCAAATAATCAGAGATGGGTTATAGGAAGAATTTGACACTAGGATTAGAGGAAGGTTTACTAACAACCTACAGTGTGCAGACAGCACAACTGAAAGTGAGGATGACTTGAAGCACTTGCTGATGAACATCAAGGACTGCAGTTTCAATATGGATTACAATTTAATGTAAAGAAAGCCAAAATTCTCATAACTGAACTGATAGGTAACATCATGATACATGGACAAAAGAAGGAAATTGCAAAGATTTCATCTTGCTGGAACGACAACTAATGTGCATAGAAACAGTGGTTAAGAAATTAAAATGAGATATTGCAGTAGATAAATCTGCTGCTTTAAAATCTCTTTAAAGTGTTGACCCAGGCCACACTCTTTTCATTTACCTCATACACATGTGAAAAATGGACACTGAATAAAGACCAACTAAAATGAATGGATCCATTTGAATTGTGAGACTGGGGAAGAATGTTGCAAGTACCGTGGGCTGCCTAAAGGATGAACAGATATGTCTTGGAAGAAGGCTAGATACAATGCTCTTTAGCAGTGAGGATGGACAGATTGACTCATATACTTTGGAGATGTTATCCAGAGAGGACAGACTGTAGAAAAAGACATCATATTTGTTAAGTAGAAGGGCAATGAAATAGAGGATGACCATGAAGGCAATGGATTGACATGTGGCAACAACAATATGATCAAGCATAACAGTTTTGAGGGTGGAAGAGGGCCAGGTATTTTTTCCCTTGTACTGTACACAGGATGCCTATGAGTTAGAAACCACATGATGACACTTCACAACAACAACTTTCTCATTTCATCTTTCCATCAGCTTGTCTTACTGTGATGGTATTCATATTCCTGTGCAGCTGGAAGCTGTGCATCCAGTATTTCACACATTAGCATGGTAATCCATGGTGGGCAGGTTTCAGAGGAGCTACCACAGTAAGGCAGAGTAGGAAGAAAACCCTGGGGATAGGTCTTCAAAAATTAGCCATTGAACAATGTGTGGCTGCATCAGAAAACTGTCAAGGGTAGAATGAGAAAATGAGCCCCTCAAAGTTGGAAGGCAATCAAAATTCAGAGTGTTTGTAACAATACACTTGATCATGCCAACGATCTTGACAGTACAGAAATAGACAAGGTTTAGACATGAACCAGAACCTACACAATGGCCACTAACAATAGCAACACGTTCCCCCCTTTCTTCCAAGGTGTATAGATGATCTGTCTTTATGAACTTTGTGAAATTTGTACAGGCCACAAGAAAAGAGATATATAAGTTGGGTTGCTGGAAGATAAAGTGAAGACTAAAAAGCTCTTACTGGCTCAGATGGGGGTAGAATGAAGACATTGGACTTCAAATCAAATATTTCAAGAACAATGATTAAATAATTATACAGAATATAGAGTATTACTGGTTTTTTTGGTCTGGTGTTGATTCTGAATCAGAGTTTCTAAATGATGAGTAGACCTGCCCCCATAGAGTTTTCTAGGCTCAAATCTTGAGAGGAGCTGATGACCATGTCTTTCTTCCTATAGAGCTGCTGGTGAATTCTCACAGTGGACCTTTGAGTGAACAGCTGAGGTTTTATACACCACTTAGGAATCTTATATAGAGCATGATGAAGTAATAAATCCATTGTTCTTTAAATGTTTACGACATGCACGCTTAGTTCAAGAATTGGGTAAGTCACTGGGGATGGAGGACTGAAGTCTGTGTGGGTTCTAGACAATGACCAAAGGAGTCCACTCATGACATACCTGAGAACATGGGATTTTTTTCGATTTGAGGAAAGAGTTGGAGTGCACAGTTGGCAGTGTACCCAGTAGAGCTATCACACCCACCAAGGAAAGAAATCAGAATGAAAAGACTGACCACACATGAACACAGTCTCTCATTGAATGGCTGGGTTAGTCTTGGTTAGCTAGATTAGCAAATTCATAGATAGATACTCATCTGTGTATAAGAAAGAGTTTTAGGGGTGGGGAAGAAAAGAAAGAGTTCTATATTAAAGAATAGTATATTATTATATATTAATATATCATTATGCTAATAATATATTAAGATAACCTACCAGCCCAATGCAGATCAAATCCATAAGTCTGATATTAACCCATATGTTTGATACCAGTCTGTAAATTCCTAATTAGACTCACACAACACAAACAATTATGCCAAATGCAGAAAGATCAAAGGCCAGTGGGGGGAGGGGAGGAGAAGTGTTGTGGATCCAGTGCCAATAGGAGCATCTTAGCGCTCACTGGTTTTGGTCCTCCAGCTCCAAGGCTCAATCAGCAAAGCTACATGTTTCTTATCATCAGGAATGTCTAGCAGAGAGAGAGTCTATGTATCTGGCCTCCAGTGAGCTATTTATCTTCATTGTGTGGCCAGACTACATCCATTTCTCAAATAGACAGATTATGTAACTGCCACCATGGCATGAGACCTAGCCTTTCCATGGCATCGTAGAGGAAGAGAAGCAGGGAACTGCTCAGTGAAATAGATTTTCCTAAATTATCTTCCAGGAAATGTCCAGCAATTGAACAGCCCAAGAAAATTAAGGCACAGACACAAAGCAGAACACATAGCTGTTTTTAAGATGGGGTGGATATTAAAAGTATATCACCTATCAATATTAAAAGAGAGAATTCAGTTGCAGGATAGTCGGTATTGTTACTTCAAAAAACTCACCACCAATGAGTATATTCCCACTCACAGAAACATTTTAGACAGAGTAACACTGCCTCTGAGTTTATGAGGCTATAAATTTTTTTTCGTCACTGTCCTGGTGGGAGTAGGAAGCCCAACCTTGCTCCTGGAGAGCTGCTGCTGGTTTTGAACCATCCACCTTGTGGGCCGCAGCCCCGTACACGACCACTGTGCCACCAGGGCTCAGCTGAGGCTATCAATCTTTATGGGAGCAGAAAGCCTCGTCTTTCTCCTGAGGATTGGCTGGTCGGTTTGAAGTACTAACGTAGTCAGTACAACTCACGATCAATTAAGGAGCCATTTTATTCAGTAAATATGTATGTACTTCTCATAGTCTAGTAAGTACTCCTCTGGTTATTTTGCAATTACTATTTAATACTCATATCTTCGCTGTGGGAAATTTATTGCTATTGGCTCCATTTTCCAGATGAAGAGGTGGAGGCACAACCAATTAAACAATTTTCCCAGGGTCACAAATCTAGGAAGTGGTTGAGCCAAGCAGAATCCATGCTAACCACAATACTGGACATTGTCTCCCTCTATCATCACACCTGTGCGTATAAAGACTATACTGGGTAAGTTCAGCAAGCTGTGTGTGCATCTTTCTCCCATGACTGAATTGAAGCGGGCCTTCCAGAGTAAGCATAATGGGGCCACTTCCCATCTGAACGATGATGCAGGACCTGTGATGCACCTTCCCAAGAAGCCCTTGTATCTTAATGGCTTAAACATTGCGATGTTAGCCAAATGGTCAGTGGTTCAAATCTATCATCCACTCCATAGGAAGAAGGTGGGACTATCTGCCTCCACGAAGATCAAAAGTCGTGAGAACCTGAAAGAGCTGTTTTGCTGGGTTCTACTGGGTAATTATGAGTAGGAATCAACTCCATCACAGTGGGGGGTTTTAATGCACCTGCATAGATCTATCAGTGAGTTCTCCCAAAGCTCCCTTTTCACTGGTCATTGCTAGAGTGTCTCACAAATGTTCTGTTCTCCTTCTGGGAAGTGCTGTATTTCTCCATACTCTGAAACTCTGACCATATGAACAGAATAAGAAACTCTGAGGAGAGATTACCTGCATCTTTCCTGATGGGAATTGAAGAGCATGTGCTGTTGGCTAATGTCCCCACACCCTGACTTTGGGGTCACAGATGTGCTGGTCAACACACATCTTTCTGGATCAGTGCATAACCGGGGCTGCCAACAACCTACCCTGTATACACAGCATGCAAGAAAATGAGCTCTTAGCATGGAAAGTTGGTGAATTTCAGTTATTATTTGCAGCCCCAAGTTCACCCTAAAAAGTCGATTAACTATTCTACAGATAGGGAAACTGAGGTTCAGATGAATTTAAGTACTTGATATGTCTCAGGGGCAGAACTTTGAAAAGCTGATATCAAAGGAAGGCAACATTTTAGGAGGCAAGAAAAATTCCATCAAAATCAAAACTGCAAAAAATAGAGATAGTTGAGAAAATGAAAGTATTATAGTGTGTGTGTGTATGTGTGTGTGTTGGGGAAAGAGATATCAGGGAACTGGTGATTGGGATGAGTTCGGGGTTCTGATTCTCTGGATTCATTGTGAATATGCTTGTAGTAAGTTAAAGAACTGGAGCAATGGACAAGGTATTGCCAGAGAAGAAACAGAGATGTTGGTTAAAGACAGGGTACTACTGAGCTTTACCCAATAGCCTGCTCAAATCCACAAGCTTCATGGTTTACCTTTGTACCTACCACCAATCATCCCACATGCTGATGACTTTCAAACTCAGACCTGCACTTTCTCACAGATCAGAAGGCTAGACATCTGAATTGAAGGTGTGGCGCTCAGGAGAGGATCTCTGTGTCTAATTCTTCTTCTAGTATTTTTAGGAAATTCTCGATATCCCTGAGTTTGTAGATGCCCCTGCCATATACATCTGTCTTCATTGGTCACCTTTCTCCTGTGGGTCTGTGCCTATGTTGCTCTTTCTGTAACTCAGAAGAGATCAGGTTTAGGATCCACTCAACTGAGGCACGACTTCACTAATGTAAGGATGAAAATGCTATTCCAAACAGGATCATTTTCACAAGTATGAACCCTCTACTTGCTGTGGAGTCCATTTGTCCTGCGGGATTTTCAAAGTCTGACTTTTGGGGAATAGATCATCAGATCTTTCTCCCAAGGAGCCTCTGGATGAATGCAGACCATCACCCTTTCCATCAGCAGCAGACCGCTTTAACAGGAATTTTATTAAAACTCCCCCCAAAGCAAAACTCAATCAAACTTGATTCTAACTCTTGGCACCCACACATATTATTGAATAAAAATTGAATTTCAGAGAGTTTTCTTGGCCTCAATCTTTATGGCAACAGATTTCCAGAACTTTCTTCCATGGCCCTACCACATGAGTCTAGACTATCAATCTTCAGCTTGGTCATCAAGTGTAAATTGATTGCCACCCAAGAATCATTTACAGAAACAGTGTTAAGATTTCAACTCATATTTGGCAGGGTGATGTGCACATTTAGTTCATGGACCTTCACGTGGATTGTGACTCTGGCTTGAATTCCAGTCCTCAGAACCAGCTGGACTGACCAATTCCAGACAAAGTGCTTTCGCCCGTGGTTCCTTGGCCATCATGAGAAAAATGCAAAGCTTCCACCAAGAGGGTTGGATCTTGCCCAACCTCATTTTTTCCAAAGCAAAAAAGAGCTTCCAAGAAAATTGTTCATCCAGCCATGAACTTGACTGAATCACTTGAGCAAACCATCTAAATTGGCTGATTCACCAGCAGAAAAAGGAAAAGGGTACAGCACACTATTCAGCCAGGATACCGAGAAAATATGGAGAGGAATGTGTTCCGTGGACTAAGGCTAGGCCCCCATCACAAATAAATATGCCTGATGCTTAGAACACTGCCCTAAGAAATGGCAAAGTGCTGCTGAGTTACAGCAAAGGTTTATCCAAGAGAGATTCTACTGCAGGCATCTTTGAATAAAGTGGGCCTTTCACCTATCTCAGGGGAGGAGATTTGATAAAAACAGAATGGACAGACTGGTGGAAGTCACCTTAGTGTGAGTAGGCTCTAGCTTAAAAAGAAGTGAACAACTCCCATCACAATCCATATATATAGTATGCAGGCCACATTTGCACACTTATTGCCATCATCACTCTCAAAACATCCTTCCTCCACTTAGGCCCCCAGTATCAGCTCCCTATGTTTCCTTTCCTCCCCCTCCCCCATGAACCCTTAGTAATTTACAAATTGTTATTAATTTTTCATACTGTACACTGTCAAATGTGTCCCTTCCCTCACTTCCCTGTTGTTCATGCCCCAGAGAAGAGACTATATTAGATCCCTGAAATTGGTTCCTACTTTCTATTCCACCATCCCTCCACCCTCCTGGTATCACCACTCCTACTACTACTAGGATCATCTATCCTAAATTCACCATGTTTTCAACTTCACTGTATATCCCCTGGTCCAGCCGGACCCGCATGGCAGAATCAGGTTCATGATAGTGGGTGAGAGGAAGCATTTGAGAACTAGAGGAAAGTTGCATGTTTCATTGTTACTGCATTATAACTTAACTGACTCATCTCCTCCCTGCAACCCCTCTGTAAGAGGATGTCACTTCACCTGCTGATGGGCTTTGGGTTCCCAATCTGCACTCCTCTTCATTAATAATGATTTAATTTTAGTTCTTTGATGCTTGACACCGGATCCATTCAACACCTTATGGTCACACAGGCTGATGTGTTTCTTCCATGTGGACTTTGTTGCTTCTGAGCCGAATGGCAGCTTGTTTACTTAAGCCTTTAAGACCCCAGACACTATATCTTTTGATAGCTGGGCACTTTTCATTTTCTTCATCACATGAACTTATGCACACATTTGTCATTAGCGATCAATGATTCATTAAAACAGGGTGAGGGGAAGGAGGAGCTTATACCAGGGGCTCAAGTGGAAAATATTTGGAATGAATATGGTAATATGTGTACAAATATGCTTGATGCAAATGATATATTGACTGTTATAAGAGCTGTAAGAGCTCCCAATAAAGTAATTGGGGAAAAAAGAAGAAAATGAATGAAACAAAATTCCTGGAGAAACAAAAGAAAATTGCACAGACAGTAGTAAAAGCCATCTTTAATATGCAAAAAAAAAAGTCTACAATCTGTTCCATTCCTTCCATAAGGTATCAAATCCCCAGGCGTTGAAGGCCCCATTTGGCCATTACCCTCCCAACTACCCTCTGGGTCAAGGTTTTGCCTAGGGCTGCATTCTCATTTTTGACTAGATGCTACATTCCTGCGTTGGGGGAAGGAAGTGCCCTGCTTTCAAACTCTGACCCTTGGAGATTTAAGTGTATGCATGTGACTGTTTGATCCCCTACTTCCAGGTGACTCCATGTATAACAGAACAGAACCTGCCAGAAATATGTAGAACATTTTAGCAACTTCAAAGTCTTCACAGTTAGATGGACTGCAGCTACATATGCAGTGTATTACCAGGGAATTGAGCAGAGGTCTTGGGGGTTCTTCTTGCAGTTGGGTGTCTTCACCAAAGCATAGAATGAAACACTGCCTAGTCTCTGCCATTTTCACAATCATTGTTTTGTTTGAGTCCCTCGTTGTTGCTCCAGTATCCATCTATCACATTGAAGGTCTTCCTCATTCTTTTCTGAACTCTCCCAAGCATATTCAACTTTATGGTTTCTCCCCCTCCCTAAATGGTTCCTTCATCCTAACCATAACGAGAAAACAAAACATCTCAGAAATGAGCTGCCCAGGTTTACCTCGTATAAGAAAGGAAGACAAAATTGTTTCTGGATGTCTGTCTTAATTCATCCTGTAGAATGCTTATAGAGAGAAACTCTGGGTGCCAATTAGGAAACCTCAGATCCTGTATTGTTTGGAACAAACACAACGAAAAAGGTAAACAGCAAATACAGAGATAATTGGTGATGAAGATGGACAAGGAGATGTATTTTGACATGTTTTACTGGTGAACAAAACATGCAAGTATGGGGGTGAATAGGGGGCACCTTTCACCTTGGGGAGACGGCTTCCAGTGAGAGAGCTCTGGGGTGGGGAGGAGCTACCTCAAGCACTCAGGGTGCTTCAAAAATGAGCACTGGTCACTAGTAATGGGCATGGCTGATCCTTCTCCTGGCTGGGGACAGTCTTTCCAATGGCATCCAGCCAGGCAACATATTTTCCCATCTCATTGACAGGACTTCCTGAGGGAAAATAAATAGCTCTTCCCACCAGGAACTCACACAAAAAGAAATGCAGTTATGCAGTAAACCAGGTAACAAGGAAGTGACCAGCAAAGTTCCCTTCTGTACATGATGGAGTGTGAATATTGGGGGAGGAATGGGGCTGGCAAGCCTAGGAGGCAACCTGAGAGAGGCAGACAGTGTGCTGATAGGGAAGGATGGCAAGAATGGAACCTGGGACATGTGCAGAGGGAGTTTAAATCCTAGGAAATCTATAAGAAAAAGACTGCCAACAAAAGAGGACATGGAATCACAGGATGGGATAAAGAGGAGGGAATGATGGTGGAACTATTGCCAAATTCCATGTGAAAAGGGACTGGTGATTGTGGTAATTGCATAATCTGGTGTCAGTTTGAGAGGACTAAGAGTGAAGGAGTAGAGTCTCTTCTCTCAATCGAGTTATAGCCAATGATGCCTCTGTTGCTGGGGTCTTCTGAGAATTTTGGGAATTTTTGTATTTTTTTCCTTGGCAGCGGGAGACACCTCTCTCTCTCTCTCTCTCTCTCTCTCTCTCTCTCTCTCAGGTCATTCCCTGAGAGACACTCTACTGACAAGACAGATGTCACTATGCTGCTAGGAAGACCACTCAGAGAACCCTGCCAGCGCTTCTACCACCACTGGATTCAAAAGTCTTTGCACTCACAGGCATGTGATCATCCTGCATTTGGCATCATTGCATGCAGAGTCGTAAGAGGACTTTATAGATTGACTTTGGACATTTAGGCTAATGTTGGACTTACGGATTTAAGCTATACTGGGCTGGGGTGTTTTCTTCATGTGAAACTACCCTGTATATAAGACTCTCTTACACACATATGACTTTCTATGGATTCTCTTCTCTAGTCTACCCAGCCTACCATGGTGATTAACCATATAGCTTGACTACAGCATAAAATGGCTGAGGTTAACTATTAACTCTGGTAAGCACATTGCATATACTGGTCTATGACATGTATCAGTGTCTTTAGACATTCAACAAATTCTGTTGGTTTCAGGGATGCTTTCATTTATAGCAACCATCTGGCTGCTCCACTGGTAACAGATAGCAACTGATATTAATACAGTGATTAGAGCAATTATCCAAATTGCGCTGGTCAGTGTTTATTATTTAGCTTTCACTCGACCATACGCTTTACACACATCGTACTACCCCAGTCAACCTTCGCAACCACCCTCACAAGGCAAACCAGGCGCATTGCCTGGAAAACACATCAGAAACATCCTCTAATCATTTGCAGAGCCTAAATTTTGAACTAGAACTGGAGAGCAGGACCACCTGTCTCAAAGATCTTTTTAGACATCTAATCGTTAGTAATATATACTACATAAAATGTGACAGCACCTTATTAGTGGATGTCTTCCTACCTATAGACTTATATGTATGTAATGTTTCTGCCCCCCACTGCCCCGCCCACCACACCAACCCCCCATGACAAGTCAGGATAGGATTTATAATGATTAAAGTTCCTTATCACAAAAGACAATAACAATAAAAACTTATTTTTTTTAAATCTGGTTTTCAATTTACCCCACAGCTGATTTAAAGTGATATTGTTCAATGAAACCCCATTAGGCTGAGACTCCTTGAATCATTTCTGGTGAGTGGACATCCCCGATGGAGTTTATGTCTATTCCTTCCTGCTAGCCTCCCAGCAAGGAAATTTCATTGCAACAAATATGTTCTCATGAATCAATTTAATTTAGCCTTGCCTTGCAAATTGATTTCTATGTTACAACTACTTGTTTAATATGGTGGAGGGCTCCGCACCCCAATCCCTGTCATAAAAATCTACACCTGTAATTGTCAAAATCGAAGAATTGACTTCATGCTATTTCCAAGAGAATGTCCATAAATGCAAAAGAACAAGCAAAAGTACAAGCAAATGTCAACAAGGAAATCGTGTATTAGTTTTATCATCTTCTCATCTTTCCTTAAGAAACTCTGGCTGCACAATGGTTGTCCACCTGACTGATCGCTGAAAGGTAGGGGGTTGGATCCCACCAACCAACCATGTCTGCTCCTTTGAAGACAGAGGAGGCAGTTTGCTTCCATAATGACAGTCTTGGCCCAAGGCTATCTTACAGGGTCTCTGTGGGTCAGAATGCATTTGAGTTTAGGAATCTTTCCTTTTCTGGTTCTTACTCCCTCAAAAACAATTTCTTTTCAAAAACCCATTTGAGAGCACAGTAATTAAATTGTTACCTGTTATACATAAGTGACAAAAATGCATATTTGGAAGAACAAACAAACAAGCCAAGTTTCTTCTTCTCTGCCTAATGTTAATATTAGGCTTTGGTTTTTTTAAAAAAAAGTCCTATAATTGCTAAGGAAATAGTAACGATAAAGCCTTTCCCCCAGTGGAGATAACTCTAAAGTACTTTGGGAAAATCTGTATTATAGAATCTGGCAAAATAGGGCTCCTCTCTGCACTAGACCATATATTTGATTCTTTTGATCATCATGAAACAAATGTGTCTGGAGACCAAGAGGAATAAACCAGCTATATAATTTTTTCTTCCAAAAGCAATACCCAAATGATATTTGCAAACCATCCACAGGCCTGTGGACTGAAAATGCAGGCCAGCTATTTGAACAGTTCTGGGCTGCAGAACACGGATCGAATCACGTGCTTATGCTGGAGGGGACAGGGAGAATTTAGGAAACTATAGAAAAGAAGAAAAAAGATAACATTGTCACAGAGTCGATTCCGCTTCCCTGGTAACCCCACGTGTGCAGTGTGGAACTGCTCTACAGGGGTTTTAAAGCATTGACCTTTGGGATGAAGACTGCCAGACTTTTCTTTTGATATGTCCCTGGGTGGTGGGGGAGGTGTGTGGGGGATTAAACACCAGTTTTTGAGCTTTCATGGCCACTGAGTCAGTTCTGACACATAGAGATTCTTCAGGATCGTGTAGAAGTGTCCCTGTGAATTTCTTAGACTGTACCTTTCTATGGGTGCAAAAAGTCGCATCTTTGTCCTGTGAAGGTACTGGTGGTTTTGAAGTGCACACTTTGTGGAAACAGATTAACATGCATAGCCTAGATGAATACTTAACTCTTTGTACTACTCAGGGACTCCTAGGTGACTACAAACATCTTTGTGGGAATTTTTGACTATCTGTCTAAGAGACAGAGCATAAAAATCCCACTTTTCTTAGGCTCCTGGGGAAAATTCAGAATCTTTGCTCACGGCAGTAGGACTCTAAAGAAATTGCATCTGGACCTTCTAACTTTAATTATGAAGACAAAAAATTTCTCTCTGAATAAATGGATATGTGTGTGAGTAGTTACACAATCTGGTGTCAATTTGAGAGATTATTATGAGTGAAGGATGGAATCTAGCCTGTCACTCAGGTCAATGCCAATGTGTGGACATGACCTTCTCCTGAAGATCCTGAGAGCTCTTGTCTTCCTTCCTGGAGTTGGGACACACTCTTGCTGTGAGACACTCCTGATGACAAGACAAATGGAGCTATGCTAATGGAACCAGAGCCCTGGAGCTGGAGGAGCCCCCTGGAGATCCATACCAGCACTGTGAGGCTTCCACCACCACTGGATCCATAAGATTTTCCACTCCCTGGCCTGCATTCTTCCAATATCTGGCCTCATCGTATGTGCTGTGTGAGTCTGAAGAGGAATTTGTAGACTGGTTTTGGACCTATGGACTCATATTGGATTTACAGACTGGAAATGGACTGGACTGGGATGGTTTCTTCCTGCACAAGTGCTCTCCGATATCACGGTCTCTCTTACACATAGATGAGTGCCAATGAGTTTGTTTCTCTAGCCATTCCAGATGAACATGATATATTTTAAAATTTTATCTTAACAGAATTCTAAAAGATAAAGACTTGGAGAAGAGTTTTGGATGATCTGCTCTCAAGACCTTGAGGTTTACAAATAGGAGGGAGATAACTGGGATTAAACAAGCTTCCTATTTTCAGTTTCTGAGTGACGGCCAGGCTGATGGTCATCAAAGTCATACCACTATGTGTTCCAAAAAGCTGTGGACAAGGGTTCCAGGTCCTCACCCCTTATCCAACGCTGGTTATTTTCTATTTTGCGGTTGTTAGTTTTGGGGGGGGTTGTTTACGTTTTTCACTTTAACCACCCCAGCCTGGGTGAAATAGTATCTCATTGTGGTTTTGATTTGTTTCTCTCTGATGCCTAATGACTCTGAACATCTTCTCATGTGTTTGGTGGCCAATCAAATGTCCTTTTTGGTGAAATGTCAACTGAAATCCTTTACCTACTTTGTGACTGGATTATCTGTCTTCCTGTTATAAATTGTCAATGTTTTATACATATTATTAGATATATTATACATATATTTATACATATGTAGTATACATATATTTATACATATACTTAGATCCCTCATGGGTATACGATTTTCAATGACATTTTCCTAGTCTGCAGCTTGTCATTTGATTTTATTTTGTAAAATCCTTTAACGAACAGAATTTTAAAATTGTTATAAGGTCTCATTTATTGCTTTCTGTCTTCCATCCTTTGTGTGTTTTATTTTGTTTTATTGGGCAATCTATCAGTAACAAGCACAGCCAGACAGAATTGCCTCTGAATTTTCTCCTAAGAATTTCCTAGTTTTAGTTTGCACATATAGGTCTGAAAGCTAACTGTATACCAACATTCATTGCCATATTATTCACAATAACTAAAAAGGGTAAATTGCCTATATGCCCATGAACAATCGAATGGATAACAAACAGAGGCACAGACACACAATGGAATTCCCACTCAGCCAGTAGAAGAATTGCAACCTTGATGTGTTACAATATTGATGGAACTTGAAGGGAATAACTTGAAGAAATAAGTCAATTACCAATGGATACATAATGTATGACCTTATTCATAGAAAATGGTAAAAAAAGGCACATGTGTAGAAGTGAAGACATTAGTGGTTCTCAGGAGTGGGGTCAAACTCACTGCCATCCAGTGAATGAGAGTAAAATTTCCAATGTGAGTTTCTCGATTTCCTTTGTACACTAAAAATATCCTGTAATGTCTATAGCATCAACATAGGGGGTGTATTAGGGTCCCCAAGCAAACCATTCCACCAGCCAACCTGTTTTGACTCACATACACCATCCCTTTTTCACATGCAGTTCCTCCTGCCTTTCAAAAATGGCCGTACCCATGGTAGGGGTTGCATACTGGTCCCAGAGGTAACTTCATGACAATGACAGGTGTTCTCACTATTCTGACCACATCTAGTCCCTGATATGAGTTTCTAGACATTCCCCCACATGTGGAAGCTTATGGAAGGTGCATTTGATACCAGGCATCAATAAATAGCAGACCAAGTCTGCAATGATCTCATGTGGAATGAAGATGCACAGGGATATCTTGCCAGTGATCTTTATGTCAGGAGATTACTAAATCTTCCTCCCAGTGGCACTGGGTAGGTGTGAATTACCAATCGTTCACTGGTTAATCAATAGCAAATTGAAATCCCACTCCCAGAGGAAAATATGGTTTGAGTTATGATGGACATTTTTTATTAATACTCTATTGCTTTCAAATTATTTCATAAGCAATATTCTATCTGCTTGTTCAATGTCCAGATGAGTATGATAGGATTTCCATTTCTTTGACAAGGGCATTCAGACCCTAGTTGGCTCACTGGTCAATCAAGAACTAGAATGAGAATCCAGGCTTTCTAGCCTCACAGCTACATGGTGCTGATTCTATTCCAGAAGGACAACTCACCCAACTGCTGCTGCATGCCATGAGTCTGAAATGCAAGTATCCCTACTCTTCATTATCCAGGGAATGTCCACTACGACACCTAGACTCTCGTCTTTCAAAGTCATGTGGCTAGATCAGTGCTTTTCTGACCCTTGAAGTTGATGATCCTGTAAATTTTAAAAACAAAACCAAGAATTCATGTATGACTTCCATATTTTATTTTGCCAACTACCTACCACCATTACTTCCTAAAAGAAGTGACCTTTTTTTCCACCAAAAGAATAAGAAAATGAAACATTTTTAAAGAAGGAATAGTCTTTCCACAAAATGAGCCATTAAAATTCTTATATTGCTCTATTTTACAAAATACAAGTATAGATGGAGCTTCAAATTTAAATGAAAAATTAGAAATTTACCTTAACCATGTTTTTATGTAACTATTTATCCATTCAAATTTGTCAGTCTGCATATAGATTCAAGGAGAAAAATAATTATCCCAAGTAAATTCATTTTTTATCAATACCACTGTCAAATTTCTATTTGCACTGTTTTGCAAAAATGGAAACAACACTTACTGGGGCTTCTTCACACAGCCTGGAATATTCTCGGCAAAGTGAAAGAAGTTGAGAATTAATTGTTTCCATGCCACCAGCCGTGCTTTCCACCCTCTCGCTTTCTTTCTCTCTCTGGAGTGCCAAGAAGACAGTGGGCAATTGGCACAGTGTGTGTCTAGATGAAGGTAGCAAGCATTGCAGGAGATGTGGTGCCTCAAGTTACTGCTACTGTGTAGGCTTACGTTACAGACCTTCACCCT